>WNWK01003635.1:0-157500 GCA_009830355.1 Cherax destructor
TTATGATTTACCATTGCCAGTTCCTACTATAATTAAACTTATTAAACTTTGTATTGTTGATGCAAAATTTGTATTTAATGATGAGTTTTACACTCAGAAGTTTATTAGCAATGGGAAACTTATTTCACCTGTTCTTAGTAATTTATATATGGAATTTTTCGAAACAAGATTGCTTAACACTATCCTTCCCAATAGAGCTAAGTGGTATAGATATGTTGATGATATTTTGTGCCTTATGCCTAAGAATGTAGACATAAACCATTTCCTTGTTAAATTAAATAGCTTAGCTCATTCTATAAATTTTACTGTTGAATTCGAAGTAAATAACTCATTGCCCTTCCTAGATGTGTTTATTATTAAGGGTAACATTGATTTTAAATTCAAAATTTACAGAAAAGCTACAAATAATTGTTCCTATGTACACTATTACTCTTCACATCAAGATAGAGTTAAAGTGTCGGTTTTTTTCTTCAATGTTTTTGAGAGCTTTACGCATTTGTAGTCCAGAGTTCATAGATGAAGAAATCTCTAAAATTTATGAAATAGCTAATGATTTAAAATACCCAAGAAACATAATTGATAAATCTTTTAAAATAGCTAGGAATACTTTTTACAGTCCAAAAAGGGACAACCAACCTTATTCAACCAAAATATGTTGGTTCTCCTACCATGAAAACTTGCTTGATATACCTTCCTTTCTTAAGAATTTTAATATCAAAGTGGTATTTAAAATCTTGATACAGTAAAAGACTTTGATAAAAATTTCCCAAAAGGCTGACGGATGTGTCTATAAGATTCCTGTAAAATAGGCGATAAAGTTTATTACGGTCAAACTGGTAAAAGTCTTGAACTAAGATTAAAACAACATAAATATAGCATTAGAACTGGACAAGATTCTAATGCTCTATTTATTCATGTGAGAGACTTTAACCATCCAATTGATTTTCAAAATGCTGAGAAGGTTGTATCAAGCAAGTCCATGGTTGAGAGGAATATAATAGAATCATGTTTCATTAAAAGCAGTTTTGAAAATAATATGAATATTTCTTTTGGTTTATATAAATTGGATTCATTTATAATTAATAAAATTTGGGAAGAATTTAATGATAAATTGGACTAATCTTAATTCTTGGGAAGAGTTTCAGGTCCTTTCTTATGTTACTCTTCACAGAGTCATGCGTTGTTACGCTACTGTGAGGTGTAGTCTTTGTTAGTGTGATGTGACTGTGAGGTGTATTCTGCCCCTTTATAAGCCTTCTTGTCATGTTTCCTTTTATAGTTCCTTGATAATGTGAGTAGTCACGAAAGCGCTTGGAATTCTTCTATTTTTCATAGTGGTTGTCTTGCATATTTTGACATCACTTGTTTACTGTGATCTTTTGCATATATATATATATATATATATATATATATATATATATATATATATATATATATATATATATATATATGTGTGTGTGTGTGTGTGTGTGTGTGTGTGTGTGTGTGTGGTGCCGAATAGGTAAAACTTGCTATTTTGGCTTAATATAGCAACGCTCTTCTTGCCGAATAAGGCAAGCGAAAATTTGTGTATGCAATAATTTCGCAAAAATCATTCTGAACCTAACTAAAAAAATATATTTTCGAGCATTACTGAGCCAAGGTTAAATAAACTGACAGGGATGGCGTATCTGTATATATATATACAAAGTTTAATCTATTTAAAGAATTATTGAGTAGTGGTGTCCAGTTTACATACAGCCTTAATGACCCTCGAGTGGTGGAAGCCTTTAACACCTAATACAGCAACAAACCAGGATTCAGGCATGACTGAGACGTTGCGTGTTACTATGTGGCAGAGTACTTGGAAAAGGCGGACGTAAGAGTTCACGTTCATAAGGCTCTGCTGGAAAACTAACTACAGCAGTTAAGATAAAGACAACATAGTAGACACTACTGCAGTTGAGATAATTGAGACAAAGATAGCATAGTAAAAGGCTCCTTGGTAAAGGGTTGGAAATCCATTGGGGGCTAGCCTATTATTATTATTATTATAATAACAAAAATGTTTGTGGGTCACAGCGTCGAAAGTCAATATTTTCTTATATATCACTCGCAACCGTCAAGTTGGAAAATGTCCCTTTTACCATGTGATGGATATAAAGGCTCGCATTGTACAAGAAGCCCAGTACCTGTAACGTTCAGGCATTTAAAATATAGCATTTGCATACAAAGAACCTAAGTATAGTTTTGGCAGAACGTGTTCCCATATTCGAGTTTGAATCATCATTATAGATCCATACCAAACATTCGTTAGGATACACACATATGTAGTATACACATTAACTACGCACATATGTAGTATACACATTAACTACGCACATATGTAGTATACACATTAACTACGCACATATGTAGTATACACATTAACTACGCACATATGTAGTATACACATTAACTACGCACATATGTAGTATACACATTAACTACGCACATATGTAGTATACACATTAACTACACACATCCCTAGAATATACACACTAGCAATACACGATATCTTGTGTATACGCATTAAATACAAACCTATGTGTATACACATTACCTATACACAAATCACAGAACGAGTGGGAAACGAACCAATGGCAGGCCAGTCCTAAAACTCACAGGTCAGTGTGTTAACCACTTAACTAGCTGGCTCTAATAGGATGAATCCAACTAGGTATATTTCTATTCGCATCTCTAGTATACGCACATTATCTGCACACGTATACTATATACACATTAATTATACATGTATGGAGTACACACTTAGCTACACAACCACACACATCCTAGATACACACGCATTACCACACACAGCAGGGAGAGCAGAGACCCAGTAGCGGACAGCGAAGAGGCGGGGCCAGGAGCTGAGTCTCGACCCCTGCAACCACAATTAGGTGAGTACAATTAGGTGAGTACATCCTAGATACACACGCATTACCACACAAATCTGTGGTTATACGCATTAACCACACTGCTATAATATATACAAATATTAACCCCTCATATATGTAACATCGATGCGTTCGGTATGAGCAAATGTATAAAATACATACATATGTAGGCTACTGCACTCTCCAAAATGTTTATATAAATCGGCAAAAAATCTTTGACTTTTGTAGTTTTGAATTGAGGAAAATTAAAGAAAGAACCTGTGTGCAATTTGAAAAGCGGGTTTTTTTACCTAACACCCACAGCATATATTTTCTCTGGCGGGAAAAAGAATTGAAAAAGACTAGAAAGGAATCAACTCCACTAACATACTTGTTCCTCTAAACCTACATTCTTTTACTCAGCTCGTAATGGCTTGGCTGTTTTTAACTTTCTCCAAATTACTCCACGGTAAAATTAAATGAAAAATGTGCTATATATAAAATGCTTGTAACGAAACACGAGTGGATTGTATACAAGCCGTGGGCGCTTGTGGTGTTCTGATCAAGTCAATGGCGGATGCAAGTGTCGATTAGAAAAGTTCCATTGGTGTTCGGGATTTACTGTGTGTGTGTTGTTAGTTACCATTTTGTCGTAGGCACATGTCAATTAGACACTAGGCCTGTTGTATATGTGTGCGTGCGTGCATGTGTGTGTGTGTTGGTGTGTGTGTGTGTGTGTGTTGGTGTGTATGTGTGTGTTGGTGTGTGTGTGTGTGTTGTGTATGTGTGTGTGTGTTTGTGTGTGTGTGTGTGTTGTGTGTATGTGTGTGTGTGTGTGTGTGTGTGTGTGTTGGTGTGTGTGTGTGTGTTGTGTGTATGTGTGTGTGTGTTGGTGTGTGTGTGTGTTGGTGTGTGTGTGTGTGTTGGTGTGTGTGTGTGTGCTGTGTGTGTGTGTGTGTGTGTGTTGTGTGTATGTGTGTGTGTGTTGGTGTTTGTGTGTGTGTGTGTGTGTTGGTGTGTGTGTGTGTGTTGGTGTGTGTGTGTGTGTTGTGTGTATGTGTGTGTGTGTGTGTGTGTGTGTGTGCTGTGTGTGTGTGTGTGTGTGTGTGTGTTGTGTGTATGTTTTGTGTGTATGTTTTGTGTGTGTGTGTGTGTGTGTGTGTGTGTGTGTGTGTGTGTAGGCGTGCAGAGGTGTCCTGCGGGACACGATTAACATAATGAAAGTGTCCTCCGAGATCGTGTGGTGTTTTAAATTCATTGGATTTGGTAATGAATGGCTGGCCAGATCGCTCTATTTGGCTGGAAAGTCAACGCCCTGCAAGCGAGCAACAGTGCCGGCACTAGTGTTGTCAGCGGTGTCATGGATAAATACTCGTATGTCAATAACAACTTTGACCCTTCAAGAGCGATATCTCTTGATGCTGGTAAGGGGATCTTGATCTAATGTATTGGAGCTACCCTGATTAACTTCCATTCCCCAGGCGCTGTAGGACATGCACGGGTTTATCCTTTCCCCCCGATTACAACATGGTTGGTTAATAGGGTTTAGAGGCTATCGACACCACCAGCAAGGCTGCAGGTACCTTGTCCACCACCAGTCAAGAATACTTAAACCTCTAAAACAGGGACTTATATATATTCTCAGCATATAATACCGAGAAACGTACACCTCTGGGTGTATATGAAGAGGCAGTAAGTACCATGTTTCGCGCCGCAGTACATAAGCCGACCGTTTTTCTGATTTCGTTATCCCCGCAAGTGAGGTTCCTTGACGCTGGTGAAGGGCTCTTGATCTAGGGAATTGGCTCTGTGCTCCAGTTCCCTTGAGCTCCCTAGCGCTCCCCTATAATAATAATGATGATTTCGTTGTCTGTTTTGCGTAAAGTATGTTAATATATGTTAATTAAATATCACCTAACCTAGCAGAAAATAAATATTTTTCCGTAGTATGTTATAATGAGCAGAAATAAAGGAACGGTAATTCGGTGAAAACTGAACACTGTGAATGGAGGACAGGTTGCTTACTGTCAAGCATTTCACAGCTATACCATAAACTGGAATTTAGAAATTATTGGTTGATGGTTGAGAGTTACTGCAGTCTCTGTGTCGTGACATATTCCTTATTACAAAAAAGCCACAATAGCGTAGCTGGAGCAATTAAAAAGTAACCCGCACTTAGGAGAGGTAACTTAGGACGACGTTTCGGTCCGTCCTGGACCATTATGATCAAGTCACAACTTGACAGTGGTCCAGAACGGACCGAAACGTCGTCATAAGTTTCCGCTCATAAGTGTAAATTCTTTATTTATATTAGTTTGCCTTTTACGATTATTGGAAGGTGCGGGTAGTTTCAATTCCTTGGATCAGGAGCCCCTCAACAGCATCATCGCAACCCCCCTCCTCCCCACCCTCTCTCTTGAAAGATGTATGTGTAGTGATTTAATTGTGTTATTTTTTATTATACAATACAATATTTTGCAGCAAATACATATGTGGATTGAATCAACATTTTGTACTAGATCAGAACTGTAACAAGCGTAATGTACACACTTATGTTAAGGTTGAAAGTGTTAAAGGTGGCATTCATGGTGTTCTTGAGCGGCACATCTCGGAATTTTTATCATCAGTTCTCTAGTAATTATACGATAATTTATCTATGGCTAATACAGGTTGTTTCTGAATATAAAAATAAAAAGATAATTGGGTATTCCTGAAGGAATACCTTGTAATGGTTGCTGGAATGTTTTCCCCTCCAATATAGATTGAGAACGCCCTATCCGATCCTATTCAAATTTTCAAGGCTTGCGTACTATGACTTGGGAAAGGTAGATGCAACTATTGGCAGGTGCAGGGTCGTTCTGTCCAGTGTTATAGACTTTTCCGGTTTTGTCTTTCATGCAATAACTTTTAAAGAGCCTTTTTTGATCAGCTTCCAGCTTTTATCACTGGCATATTTTTAAAAGAAGGGTGGTATTGTTATTGGAGTGTGTAAGTGCTAGTTTGGCAATTTTGTTTTTAAAGGTGTGGCATTTTTTCCCTTAAAATATCTTGACTATGCTTCATCTGAACTGCTTCCTTCCCTAATGGTTGATGCTTCTTACAAGAAGGATTGTACCCTGTAAGTTAAGGCTGTATTGGCGCGAATATGCCAGTGTACTAACGTAATTAAAAAAACTTGGAATAGTTGGATTCTGTGCGATAACTGGAGAATGCCTCTTCTGGTCGGCTTTCACCTTTAGCACCAGTTGGTTTTGGTCAACGGAAGGTTTGTCTTGTTATTTAGTTGCGTAAGTCCCTATTTGCCTATTTTATTGAATAAACTATGATTTCCTTTCAATAACTGGAGAATGTCCCTTTTGATCGGCTTCAAACCTTTAATAATGATGCATTTTATGTGTAGTATGATACCCTATATGTTTAGGCTGTATTCCTGCAAATATGCCAATATACTAACGTAGATCCAAATGTTTTTGAATTGTTCTATTCAATGTGATAACTGGTTGGCTTCAAACTTTTAGCAATAGTGTGTTAACACCAAGGTTTAAATTTTAAGTAGCCCTTGTAGGCTTCAGTTTACAAATTTTAATTGAAAGAAATTTCCGGAGTATCATGCTGTTCTTGAGTACTAATAATTTTTGATTAATCAGAAAAATAAAACAGACATTTATAATGGTTTAAACCTACAATAATGGTTTAATCTACACATCCCCTATCCATTCTAAAGCCTCCTTGCTCATCTGCAATCCTACTCTCTGTCTTGCTTCTAATTCTTTCATTAATAATCCTACCATACACGTTACTTGGTATACTCAGTAAACTTATTTCCCTATAATTTTTACAAACTCTTTTGTCCCCTTCCCTTTATGTAAAGGAATTATACACGCTATCTGCCAATCCCTAGGTACCTTCCCCTCTTTCATACATTTATTAAACAAAAATACCAACCACTCCAGCACTATATCCCCCCCTGCTTTTAACATTTCTGTCATGATCCCGTCAGTTCCAGCTGCTTTACCCCCTTTCATTCTACGTAATGCCTCACGCACCTCCCCCACACTCACATCCTGCTCTTCTTCACTCCTGAAAGATGTTGTACCTCCCTGGCCATTGCATGAAATTACTGCCTTCCTTTCTTCATCGACATTTAAAAGTTCCTCAAAATATTCCCGCCATCTACCCAATACCTCCAGCTCCCCATCTACTAACTCCCCTACTCTGTTTTTAACTGACAAATCCATTCGTTCTTAGGCTTTTTTTTAACTTGTTTATCTCCAAAAAAAATTTTATTCTCTGCAGAATTTCTTGACAGTGCCTCTCCCATTTTGTCATTTGCTCTACTTTTGCACTCTCTCACCACTCTCTTCACCTTTCTTTTACTCTCCATATACTCTGCCCTTCTTATATCACTTTGCTTTGTAAAACCTCTCATAAGCTACCTTTTTCTCTCTTATCGCACCCTTTTCTTCATCATTCCACCATTCACTCCTCTTTCCTCCTGCACCCATCCTCCTTTAGCCACAAACTTCTGCTCCTCATTCTAATACTACATTTTTAAAACTATCCCAGCCCTCTTCAATCCCTCCCCCCACCACTACCCATACTTGCACTAGCCTACCTTTCTGCTAATAGTTGCTATTATCTCACCCTAACTTCCTCCTCCCTTAGTTTATAAACTTTCACTTCTCACTGTTGCCATTTTCCTTTTGTCCCATCTACCTCTTACTCTAACTGTAGCTACAACTAGATAATGATCCAATATATCCGTTGCCCCTCTATAAATGTGTACATCCTGAGGCCTACCCATCAACCTTTTATCCATCAATACATAATCTAACAAACTACTTTCATTACGTGCTATATCATATCTTGTATACTTATTTATCCTCTTTTTTCATAAAATATGTATTACTTATTACCAAACCTCTTTCAACACGTATTTCAATTAAAAGCTCCCCATTTTCATTTACCCCTGACACCCGAAATTTACCTACTACTCCCTCTACAATATTTTTATCCACTTTAGCATTAAGATCCCCAACCACAATTACTCTCTCACTTGGTTCAAAACTCCCCACACACTCACTCAACATTTCCCAAAATCTCTCTCTCTCCTCTACACTTCTCTCTTCTCCAGGTGCATAAACACTTACTACCTGGAGTTTACCTGCGGCCCGGTCTGTGACCAGGCCTCATGTTGGATCACGGCCTGATCAACCAGGCTGTTACTGCTGGCCGCACGCAGTCCAACGTACGAACCACAGCCTGGCTGGTCAGGTACCGACTTTAGGTGCCTGTCCAGTGCCTGCTTGAAGACAGCTAGGGGTTTATTGGTAATTCCCCTTATGTATGCTGGGAGGCAGTTGAACAGTCTTGGGCCCCTGACACTTATTGTGTTGTCTCAACGTACTAGTGGCACTCCTGCTTTTCATTGGGGGGATGTTACATCGTCTGCTGAGTCCTTTGCTTTCGTAGGGAGTGACTCGTGCGCAAGTTTGGTACTAGTCCCTCTAGAATTTTCCAAGTGTATATAATAATGTATCTCTCCCGCCTGCGTTCTAGGGAGTACAGGTTTAAGAACTTAAAGCGTTCCCAGTAATTGAGGTGGTTTATCGCAGTTATGCGTGCCGTGAAGGTTCTCTGCACATTTTCTAGGTAAGCAATTTCACCTGCCTTGAAAGGTGCAGTTAGTGTGCAGCAATATTCCAGCCTAGATAGAACAAGCGACCTGAAAAGTGTCAACATGGGCTTGACATCCCTGGTTTTGAAGGTTCTCATTGTCCATCCTGTCATTTTTTTAGCAGATGCGATTGCTACAGTGTTATGGTCCTTGAAGGTGAGATCCTCTCACATGATCACTCCCAGGTCTTTGACATTAGTTTTTCGCTCTATTGTGTGGTTGGAATTTGTTTTATACTCCGATGAAACTTTAATTTCCTCACGTTTTCCATATCGGAGTAATTGAAATTTCTCATCATTGAACTTCATATTGTTTTCTGCAGCCCATTTAAAGATTTGTGTCTGCTTGGAGTCTTGCAGTGTCTTCAATGATGGACACTGTCATGCAGATTTGGGTGTCATTTGCAAAGGAAGACACGGCACTGTGGCTTATATCCCTGTCTATGTCCGATATGAGGATGAGGAACAGGATGGGAGCAAGTACTGTGCCTTGTGGAACAGAGCTTTTAACCGTAGCCGCCTCAGACTTTACTCTGTTGACTAGTTCACTTTTCACATCCAACCCTTATTTTACTCCACATAATCCTTGAATTTATACATTTATATTCCTTTTCCTGCCATAACTTATCCTTAACTTAGTATTGCTACTCCTTCCTTAGCTCTGTTAGAAGCCCCTGACCTAATCCCCTTTATTTCTTCCCACTGAAACTCTCCTACCCCCCTTGTCAATTTGTTATTTTTATACATTCAAATCGGACTGTAGTTTATGTTCCACAAAGTAAGAACGCCTTTTTCGATTAGGTTTCAAACTTCCAGCACATTTGTAGCTTAAAGTTCGAGTGAGTCCCTACGGGTTTAGTGCTCATTCATGAATGTAATAATAATGGTAAGTTATACATGCTAGATTTCTGAATGTGCTAGTCTAAAACTTTTGGTCCTCTTAAAGTCATTCACTCGTCTCCTTCAAACTCGTCCAGTTGTCGTTTTCCTCAGTCGTCCAGCTGTCGTCTTTCCAGCCGCTCAATCGTGGACGTGTCTTGGCCTTCCAGCTTCTCCCAGTTTTCGCCATCCTGTATGTCTTAACAGAGCATTTTATCTGTCCTGTTGAGGAGGAGGAGGAAGTGGAGGGAAGGTAATAGGTTTGGAAGGAGGTACAGGGTCGGTAGGGGGATGGATGGAGATGGAGTGGAGAGGGTTGGAGGGGAGACGGGGAGATAGAGTGGGGTGGGGGTGGAGGGAGATGTGGAAGGGGGGAATGGAATGCCAGGGAAGGAGGAGAGACGTCATCCGTCAGCGGAGGGTGAAGCTTCGGCTGTGTCCTCCCTGATGGGAAACACAAGTTAGCTCAAGCGGTAATAAAGCTCTGCGGAACGTGATGTGTATACCGAGCTCACTGCCCTCCGCACTTGAGACGCTCCTGGGACACCCACTGGCAACCACCCACTGAGAGAGACCCACTGAGAAAGACCCACTAGGAGAGAATATTGAGAGTCTCTACTTTAAGACTACCAGGAAGACCCACTGGGAGACTACCAAACGTAAGACTGTCCTGCATGACCAGCTTAGAGACTGTCCTGCATGACCAGCTTAGAGACTGTACTGTGAGACTACACTGGAAAGAGCGCTTGACTTTCTTGGCTGTCTTCCCCATGGAGCTCGGGTGAGTGGGGCCTCTTGTTGCTTCCAATTTATCTCAGTCCCCTCAGGTCCTTTCCCTCAGGTCCTCTCCCTCAAGTCATTGCCCTCCAGCTCCCTTTTCTCTCAGGTCTCGGGTCCATTTCCCTTATGCCCCCTTTTCTCCAGTTCTTCCCTTCAGTCATTCCCCTTCGACTCCCCTTTCTCAGGTCCGGATCCTTTATGTCCTCCCTCACTGGATAGCCTACCTCAGCTCCCATCCATTGATCCCAGTTCCTATTTCTTTAGGTCCGTTCTCTCCAGGTTTCCACTCTCGGGATCAATCTTTCAGGTCCTCTTTCTCTTCATGTCTTCTAGCTTAGGTCCTATCCTTCATCCTCCCTTCTCCAGGTTTTCAACCTCTGGGTCTTGCCTTCTTGCCTAAGTAAACCCCTCACGATGATTATCCCAGTGTCCATCAGATCTCCACTCTCACTCAGGTCCTCCCTGATTTTGCCGGATCCACCCGTCTTCCTAGATCCTTCCCAGGTCCACTCATTATATCAAGTCCTTCCCAGATTCACCTATCCGCCCAGGTCCGTCTATCCTGCCAGGTTTCCCCGGGGTCATTATCCTGCCAGGTCTCCCCAGGGTCACCCATCCTGCTAGATCCTCCCCTGCATCCCCGTGCCAAAGTTCCTACCCTCCCCACCCCTAAGCATCCCCACACCCACCCCTAACCATTCCCCTCCCCCACCCCCGCTTCCATTCCCAGGCAGCAGACGACAACGAGTTCAATTCAATTTGTGGGCGTCGCGCTATACGGAGTCTGAGTGTTTGTCGCTATCCTCGCAGGTCGCTTCTCCTAACGACGTGTGATTTGTATTTGCCAGGCTGTTACCTCGGCGTCGGCGTGGCTGCCGCGGCAGAAGGCTTCGCTCGTCCTCTCCAGCGAACTCCGCCTCGCCCCGTCCCAAACTTAATAAAATGTCCAGTTGGGGCCGGTACTCAGTTATGCCTCGCTGGGGAGCCTCTGTTAGTCTTCCCCGACCCGCCATCACCATTTCCTTGATCTTTTTATCCCGTAACAAATGCCTGCTACATTATTTACAGTTCTCTCGAATTCTATTAGTGGAGTTGCTGGCATTAACGTGGCCATTACACGTTATGATGCCCAGGGGAGGGAATCCAATCGCCCGCTGCCACTCAACCCCAATGTCGCTTGTTTTTCTGGCGGCGCGCTCGCGCACTCTTCTCCTGCCTTGCTGGAAAATCATGTCTGGAAGACTCAAAGGTTTTTACCGGGGGAAACTGATATCGCCGTTGTCTCTACCGTGATGGTAGAGCGACTGTCCAGCAAGTTTTTCCTCTCGTGAAAGAAAAAAAAATACATTCTTAGTGGAAAAGGAGAATTCTAAGAAAGGATAAAAAGAGAAAAGTGAGAGGCGGCGTGTAGAAGGATGTGGCTGGTGCGAGCAACACCAGTGAGAGGGTATTTACCCAAGTTGCTTTTGCACTTCATGGGTCATTTAAGACGCCTCAAAAACAAGACTCGAAAATCGTTTCCAGCAGTTGGGAGATTTTGCTGGAACCGTTCTGCTACTTGCTAAGCAAAACATGAAGGAAGTTTTCCATTCGCTTTTACCGAGGGTCGTCAACACCATCTGCTTCTCTGGAATTAGTTCGTCAAAACCGACACCTCATGACCGTTTAAGAGCGTTTACGATTTTTTCTGTATAATATTAATATTACCGATTGTAAATAGTATGATGATGCTGACAAGTTGCAAGTAGACAATGACAAAAGTCGACAAATGGATATAAAGGCATTGATTGTAGAAAATTCTTTTAGTACAATGTTTCGCCCAAGGCTGGGCTTTATCAACTATGATAATTGATAAAGTCCAGCTTGGGGCGAAATTTTGTATTAAAAGGATTCTTTGCTACTGTTACAGCACATACATCCTGCCAGGCTCCTGGCCTGGCAGGATGTGTGTGTATGTGGCAAGGAAGTCTATAAGTGGCTCTATTATCTAGCCAGTATCACATCCTAGAGCCAGTAAAATAAGGAATAATTAAAGTTATATATAAAAGACTTTAGTTTACTGAACTCTAGCAGTAGATAAAGTACAGTGGGGAAGTTGTAACCTAAATGTATCCATTCAGAGTATTTAAAAAATTAACAACCTTACAATAACTAAATATTGTTCCACTTAGACAGAAATGGAATGTCTTCCTAATACACACAGTTAATATTCTTAACGAAATCACCTTTCTTAAGTATACATGCTAAAAAGATCCATAGCAGCATATATGATCAATAAGCAGAGTATTATATGGATTAAGCTGCTTGCATCAAACGTGAGTCAAGGGAAGAAACTAGCGAGTCGAAGGTCAGACATAGTGAACGCTCCACTCCCATCAGCTGCTACTGACCAACTATTATTCCATTGAGAAGTTGCTGACCCACTGCCGCTGTCCATGTGAAAGTCTAGCAACGAGCAAGGTTATATAACTGGCATGACGTAACCCTCGGCCTACAGCAAATGCATATCCGTACTTTCTGAAATTATACTATTTATAACATAGTATCTATACAGGACTAAAATGTGGAAAAAAATTACGTGCATCGCTATAATGGGTTGTTGTACGTAACAGTTTCCAGTGTATTTATTTTCTGATAAGCCACCGTTTAGGACACTTATCCTAGTATATTTAAGTTTCTTTCTGTTAACTCTACAGACCACAAGGTCGGTTTCTAGGCCAGCAATAAATGATTACCTGTTGAATACATAATGGTTAAATTAACTCCCATAGAAGGAAGCATAGCTTATATAAAATATTGTATTAAACATAAGAGCCCCGAAGTTCTTGGTAATATAAAAAATGGAGTTTCTTTAAATCGTCGTGATTGTATCGATATAAAATATTTGGAAACTGCTTGCAAACGATTTCTGAGAAAATTCTGGTGGCAGTTTCTTATCTGTGTTAGAGTATAGTTTTGTGGAATAGTAGTGAGGTCTGAGACCTGTACTCAAATACACACTGAGGTCTGAGACCTGTACTCAAATACACACTGAGGTCTGAGACTTGCACTCATAATCACTTGACCATCGTCTTTAAGTAGAAGCAGTGAGGTTTGGGATCTGCACACATAAACACACCATCGTCCTACGGGGCCTGAACTCTACACCTATTCCATCTTTTTTTCCACAAACTTTCCCCGACCCTCACCCATCGCCTCCACTGGTGCGTCCTCACAGTTACTCAACAGAAGTTGCCGCCTCCACTGGTGCGTCCTCACAGTTACTCAACAGAAGTTGCCGCCTCCACTGGTGCGTCCTCACAGTTACTCAACAGAAGTTGCCGCCTCCACTGGTGCGTCCTCACAGTTATTCAACAGAAGTTGCCGCCTCCACTGGTGCGTCCTCACAGTTATTCAACAGAAGTTGCCGCCTCCACTGGTGCGTCCTCACAGTTACTCAACAGAAGTTGCCGCCTCCACTGGTGCGTCCTCACAGTTACTCAACAGAAGTTGCCGCCTCCACTGGTGCGTCCTCACAGTTATTCAACAGAAGTTGCCGCCTCCACTGGTGCGTCCTCACAGTTATTCAACAGAAGTTGCCGCCTCCACTGGTGCGTCCTCACAGTTACTCAACAGAAGTTGCCGCCTCCACTGGTGCGTCCTCACAGTTACTCAACAGAAGTTGCCGCCTCCACTGGTGCGTCCTCACAGTTATTCAACAGAAGTTGCCGCCTCCACTGGTGCGTCCTCACAGTTATTCAACAGAAGTTGCCGCCTCCACTGGTGCGTCCTCACAGTTATTCAACAGAAGTTGCCGCCTCCACTGGTGCGTCCTCACAGTTACTCAACAGAAGTTGCCGCCTCCACTGGTGCGTCCTCACAGTTACTCAACAGAAGTTGCCGCCTCCACTGGTGTGTCCTCACAGTTATTCAACAGAAGTTGCCGCCTCCACTGGTGCGTCCTCACAGTTATTCAACAGAAGTTGCCGCCTCCACTGGTGCGTCCTCACAGTTACTCAACAGAAGTTGCCGCCTCCACTGGTGCGTCCTCACAGTTATTCAACAGAAGTTGCCGCCTCCACTGGTGCGTCCTCACAGTTACTCAACAGAAGTTGCCGCCTCCACTGGTGCGTCCTCACAGTTACTCAACAGAAGTTGCCGCCTCCACTGGTGCGTCCTCACAGTTATTCAACAGAAGTTGCCGCCTCCACTGGTGCGTCCTCACAGTTACTCAACAGAAGTTGCCGCCTCCACTGGTGCGTCCTCACAGTTACTGAACAGAAGTTGCCGCCTCCACTGGTGCGTCCTCACAGTTACTCAACAGAAGTTGCCGCCTCCACTGGTGCGTCCTCACAGTTACTCAACAGAAGTTGCCGCCTCCACTGGTGCGTCCTCACAGTTACTCAACAGAAGTTGCCGCCTCCACTGGTGCGTCCTCACAGTTACTCAACAGAAGTTGCCGCCTCCACTGGTGCGTCCTCACAGTTACTCAACAGAAGTTGCCGCCTCCACTGGTGCGTCCTCACAGTTATTCAACAGAAGCTGCCGCCTCCACTGGTGCGTCCTCACAGTTACTCAACAGAAGTTGCCGCCTCCACTGGTGCGTCCTCACAGTTACTCAACAGAAGTTGCCGCCTCCACTGGTGCGTCCTCACAGTTATTCAACAGAAGTTGCCGCCTCCACTGCTCTCACTCGCACGAATCTTTACTGAATTTGCACGCACGCACAAATGAAACTAGAGTACCAGACATATTTAGCAAATATCCTAAATATGATTTAAACAGATAAGACAAAAATCTGTAGATATATATATATATATATATATATATATATATATATATATATATATATATATATATATATATATATATATATATCCCTATATACTACTGCTAACCCTCTTGGGTCTTTGTTCCTAGGCCTTTTGTGTATCCATATGCTCTTGCGCCCACAGGATGGATATGGGGTGCAAAGTCTAATCTGGTTTAACAAATAGATAAACAAGATGTCGACGATTAAGGTACGAGAGGTTTAAATGAGGGACACTCCTGGTATAGTTCAGGAGAGTGTCTAAATTCTGTCGAACTTTCCCGATTTGTCTGCGCAGAGTCAAGAGGCCAAACCTTGCGTCAAAAATGTATGTGGCACCTTGATGGGACCACACTGCTAGCACCTTGATGGGACCACACTGCTAGCCCCTTGATGGGACCACACTGCTAGCACCTTGATGGGACCAAATTACCAGTCCCTTGATGGGACCACACTGTCAACACCTTGATGGGACCACACTGCCAGCACCTTGATGGGACCACACTGCCAGCACCTTGATGGGACCACATTACCAGTCCCTTGATGGGACCACACTGTCAACACCTTGATGGGACCACACTGTCAACACCTTGATGGGACCACACTGCCAGCACCTTGATGGGACCACATTACCAGTCCCTTGATGGGACCACACTGTCAACACCTTGATGGGACCACAGTGTTAACACCTTGATTGGAGCATACTGCCAGCAACTTGATGGGACTACACTAGCAGTCCCTTGATGGGACCACACTGTTAGCACCTTGATGGGACAACACTTCCATCACCTCGTTGGGAACACTTCCATCACCTCGTTGGGAACACTTCCATCACCTCGTTGGGAACACTTCCATCACCTCGTTGGGAACACTTCCATCGCACATCATACACAAAACATCTTAAGACTTCTCAGGCTGCAGCAATAGCAACATCTTACTAGAAGTTGCTCTCAGATCGGTGGAGGAACAATAACACTGGCCAGCAAAGGTTTCTAACTAATTTCGGGACGTTGAAATGAACTTAGTTTTGCTCTGACACGTACAGTTTCTATGAATTAAAACCCATGGCCGGTAACAAGGCACCTTCTTCATGGGAGGTGCCTTGTTACCGGCGAGGGGGCTCTTGATCCAATGAATTGAATTTATCCTCACTTAAATCAATCCTGATTGCCTCCCGTTTCCCCAGGCATTGTGACCCTACAAATTTAGCGATTCATAACCCCCTTGAAAGTAATAATATGAATGGCTGGCTAGTAAATATGGACTCTCAGTTGTACTCTTGCCTCTAGAATCTTGCTCCTAGGCCTGTATGTAGCTATGGGCTCTTGAACTACTGTCCACAAGATGGATATAAGGAGGACAATAAATGAAAAATGAAACAAAAATGAAAAGGAAAATTAATACAGAGACAACTTGAAAGTAATAATGGTTGGACATCGATAGTGAATCACTCAGCATCTCACTCTCGCTGTGGCTACACCCATCCCTAGGAAGCAGACGCAAGATGCGTATAGCCAGGCTGTGGTACGCAAGGCCGTGCGTATGTGGATGGAGTGTGTATTGAGCAGACGATGGGTGGCAAGGTCCTCTGTGTGGAAGAGGTGCGAACGTTTAGGCTCTGGGACGCGAGGTCTTCAGTGTTGTTTTAGAGTGCGTGGGGTGGCGATGGTATGTGTTTGAGAGAAAGAGAGAGATGAGAGAAAAAAAGAAAGTAGTGGATGCATATGTCTTCATAGGCAAGTTGGTAAGGGAGAGAGAGAAGGGGCTTTCTGTGTGTGTGTGTGTGTGTTTGTGTGCACGCACGCGCGTGCGCTTAATAGGCTGGTAGGGCAATTACTTGCTGTTGTCTTGTACACATTAATAATTAATAGTTTAGAAATTATTATTCTAGAGTACTTAATACATTTCTGCTTATCAAAGAGGTAGAAAAAACAAGTGTCTCAAACAGCAGGTAGAAACAGTCTGCGCAAACAAATGAGCAAAAGAACATTATTATTATAATCAAGGGGAAGCGCTAAACCCGTATGATTATACAGCGCGTGTGGGGGGGGGATGTAGAAGGTATTCAGGCTTAATACAGGGAACTGGAGCACAGATCCAATTCCCTAGATCAAGAGCCCCTCACCAGCGCCAAGGAACCTTCCTTGAGGGGAGCAAAAGAACAATAAATTGAAACGTGGCTGAACATTCCATGGAGGGAAAATGATATAACCAGTGAGTGCACCCACGCGCGCCCGCGCGCCCGCACACCCTCACTATTAGCCTCGCCTGTGTTCAAATGTTTGTGTATTTCGTGGTTTCCACGCCATGCCACGTAGTGATGGGTGGGGGAGGTGAGGGTGCACCCGTCGAAGGATGTACTCACCTAGTTGTATTTACATGGGTCGAATTGTAGCTCCTGGCTCTCGCTTCTTCACTTATTGACCGATTTCACGTATTTCTGGCTTCCAGGGGGCTATCATATCTGTTCTAGAAGCTACCTGGAGTATACCTGGAGGGTCCTCCGGGGGTCGACGCCCCCGCGGCCCGGCCCATGACCAGGCCTCGTGGTGAATCAGGGCCTGATCAGCCAGTCTGTTACTGCTAGCTGCACGCAATCCAACGTCAGGTTTTGTCTGTTTGTTTGCACTTCCTCATTTAACGCAGTGCTATTTAACTTGGATTATTATTATTATTATTATTATTATAATCATGGGGGAGCGCTAAACCCATATGGATTATACAGCGCCTGTGGGGGATGGAAGGTATTTAGACTCAATTCAGGGAACTAGAGCACACATCCAATTCCCTAGATCAAGAGCCCCTCACCAGCGTCAAGGAACCTTCCCTGAGAGGTTACACCTCTACTAGAGAAACTGAAAAAACCGTCCACTCTAAATTTTGAGAAAAAAAAAATCCGATAACCGATAACTTAATCAAGCCCACCTAGATTTAACACTCGCAGCAGTCCTGGCTCATCACTGGCTCTTCAAGGTGGGCTTATCAAATATATTTTAGCGATTTATTTTCTGTTATTATTATTATTATTATTATTAAGTACCAGTATTATTTCTAGTACTGTATTATATTAATTATCAATACTATTGCTATGGTAACCCAGAATAATTATTACAATTTTTGGAATCCACCATAAATTATTAGGGGTTTAAGTACACACACACACATACACATCAGTGAGAGATCCTCATGCAGGGGACTTTCTGTTGGCTGTTCCCAACTCCAGCCTTGGCACACGCCTCGACCCACAGACCATCCGCATTGGTGTTGCCCTTCGACTTGCCGCCCCTATTCTCGCCGAACACAGGTGTAACTTCTCCATTCAGCAAAACTGAAGCAAACATCTTTGTTGGGCCTAACTTGACCATTCACTGGTATTTATGAACAATATGTCGCAATTCGGCATGAAAATATAATATTTGCCTTGATAAATATCTAACAATGTACCTAAGTTCCGTGCCTTGTACCCCCGAGTGAATAGTAAGAGAATATAGGTGGCATCAGCTCTCTGGTCTTGTCCACCCTCCATCCAAACCCAAGACTCGTCCACCCAGTTTGACTAACACTGATTTTTTTAAATTCTACTTATTGTCCTAAGTTTGAAAAAAAAGAATACTTCTTTATATCCTTATGGCTCATCTTAGTCTTTAGCTGCCACTTGTACCCCCGCCCCCCATCGCCCGACTCCTTTTCCAAACATCTCAAATAGCATGACCCTATCCACTCTTAATCTCCTGAGTATAGGTTTGTTGTGATCGTGTGAAGAACTTATTATCCTGGCAGATGTATGTTGGCTCCTGTTATGTTCATATACTCATTGTTGAAGACATGTTTTTCCTGTTTATTCTGGGTTTTTCAGTTACGCGCAAAATGTGCAGTTGGAATATCTGAACGAAATGAATATTTAAGCTGAAATTACATGAAGTTTTATATTTAAATACGCTCCTTTTTTTTCTTTGAATGTCTTAGGCATTATTATTATAAAATAGTATATCCGTGTGAGTCATTTAGCACAGTAGTGGGACTCGATCCTCCGTCCGCTACTCGCATGACGAGGAAGACAAGAGAGGGAAGGTGTGGCTCCTGTGACAGTGTCATAGCATGCATGTGACTAGCGTATGCGTGGCCACGTACAGGTGATGGATGGTTAAATTCCCGTGAAATCCTCCCCCCTCCCCCTCAGAGTAATTGCAGGAAGCTGATGGCTATGTAGGCTAGTTTGAGTCTCACAATTTTTGGGTGGTTAAGGGGAGAGGGAGGTAGGGATGAGGGGCAGGGGGGAGCAGGGTGTAGGGGAAGAGGACATTGAAACCGAAAAAAATATGACGGAGGTAAGGCACCTGACTGGAACGCCTATGAGTGACAGTTTGAATTTAGTCTCACAATTTTTGGGTGGTTAGTGTGGAGTAGGTAGTAGTAAGGTAGTATAGGTAGTAGAGAGCAGTATATGGAAGAGTTGTATGAGTGCAATACCGGGAAAATATGACGGAGGTAGAGGGCAGCGCGGAGCGCCCGACTGTGTACAAAAATATTGAATTTTCTCACCAATTTTTTGGGGGTTCTTTTTTTTTATATATACGTATATATATATAAATATTTATATAAATGTTTTGTTATTTTTGCTGCACAACGTGTCCCATCATTGTCGACTTCCTATTTTGTGGTGATACATACTGAATAGTGACGAGAGAGAGACAAAGAGAGAGACAGAGAGAGACAGAGAGAGATGGGGAGGGAGGGAGGGTATAATGAATTGTGATTTGCTGGAGTGAAGTGATTCTTGAATACTTTGGAGTTGTAGCTTTGTAATAGTCTGTGTTGGCTTTCCTCACCCCTAAATGAATAAACCAATCGGGGTATCCTACTATGAATTAGACACTTGATATTTTTTTTCCCCGTCTTGCTTTGATAGACTGAATATCACAAGCGCTGAAAATTCTACTTGATCGTTGTTTTTGGTGACAGACACATCTACCTAGAATAATAGTTGATTGTTAACCTTTCCAGTTCAACCTTGAACTGTACAGAGGATTCAGATCACTCAGTAAGTCATAACTATTTGTCTTCGTTCACCAAGAAACATTTAACCTACTCAACAGTCACTTTCTGTCCCAACAAAAGACGAAGTTTCTTTGCCCCCCCCAAAAAAAAAATAAAATCACAATGTAAAGATTGTAATCAGGTACACAGCGGGCAAATTGGCAGGACTAGCAGCAACTAGGATAGTGAAACATAAGAAGGTAATTCGATATGAGCAAGAGAACTCTAGCTTCTCTATATATTTTAGTGGTAAAAATCAAAATATATTTTGGGAAGCAGATCTCTTAATACACAAATCGTTAGCTACAAACGAGAAATCATATACTCTTCTCTCATAGACATTACACCAAACATCTTGAAAGGTCAGTGAAAGTTCTTGATTCAAGAGTCGCACATTTAGGAAATATATACCAGCACCCAGTTTAATTAAGAACCCCAACATAGGAGCAAATTCCAACAATATATGTACAGTGTATATATATATATATATATATATATATATATATATATATATATATATATATATATATATAATATATATATATATATATATATATATATATATATATATATATATATATATATATATATATATATATATATATATGTATGTATATATATTTATTGTAACCACAAACGAGTGGCTACAACTAGCCGAGGACTCGAACCCATGTCGTTTTGGCCCGCTTCATGGTGAGCGAAAATCACATGATGCTCTAACCCACAGGACCACTCAATCCTACAAGAATCACGCACTTGTCATTGATTAAATACCACTCTTTTGTGATTACAATAATTACAATAATATATATACTGATTGTGGAGGCTAGTACACCAAATGGGGAGGAGAATGAAATTAGCTCAGAGGCACCCACACCACCATATGTCCTCGGATCACGGTAAAACACCTAGCTCTGCTGGGTGCGTGATTCTTGTAGGATTGAGTGGTCCTGTGGGTTAGAGCGTCATGTGATTTTTGCTCACCATGAGGCGGGCCAAAACGACATGGGTTCGAGTCCTCGGCTAGTCGCAGTGTTGTTATTGATATACATTATATATATATATATATATATATATATATATATATATGTGTGTGTGTGTGTGTGTGTGTGTGTGTGTGTGTGTGTGTGTGTGTGTGTGTGTGTGTGTGTGTGTGTGTGTGTGTGGTAAAATGGGTCAATTAGCAAGAACTTTTTTAAAATTAAGTCCTTTCTAAAAATTTCTCTTATACGTTTAAAGATATATTTGCAAACATTAACTCTCGGTCCACAGCAGGATTCGAACCTGTACACACTGCATCAAAATACGCAGTACTTACCAATATTACTATTAACCGAACCTAACACTAATGTGGTATCCAAACTTAACCTAGCTGACCTAATCGTACAATCTTTAAACCTTCAAGGCACAAAAATATAGTAATCTTGGGAGAATTTCATTTCACTCAGGTCCGACACCTTCTTAAAGATTGTCCAGGGTTCCTTTTTTTTTTAGGCAGTTTGTGATAGAACGAACTAGATGTAAAATAATCTTGACCTGGTGCTGGCAAACAAGGAGACGCTCGTAAATGATCTACGCAGGTGAAAGTGTGTGGAGGCCGCCTTAATTGCTGTCACACAAACCATTCCAAAGACGTCCGTCAGTCTATCATGTCCAAGTTCTTGGCACACAGGATGTTACCCATAATGGAGAGGGCCGTCACGTGGTACCCATGATACTCTCCCCATTGGCTTCATGTCGCCTGGCTCTCGCCGCTGTGTGTACACTGTTCTTGGTTGTCTCTGTTAAGATTGAAGAGGCCGTCTGTGCATAACTTTGTCCACACCTTGTCGCTATCACCTCACCATTTACAACCTTTATTTTTATGTATTCGTATGTTAAATTAAACTAACGCAAGCTAACCTTTCCTAATATTAGTTAACGTCAAACTCACATAATATTAAGTGTGTCACTTTCAGGATATGCGATAAACAAAGATTAATCGTCAGATTTGGTGCCCGAGTGCCCATGGGTTTAGCTAATTAGTTGGCCTATGTGTCCTTAATGATACAATTCATAGCCGCCACGAGTAGCTTATCCAGAAAAGCGTTAAACCCATATGGTTCATATTGCGCTGAAATGAATTAGGTAAATATTAATATATAAATATATAATATTTAATATATTAATGTATAATCTATTTTTTTAATTAGCTACATCTGTTACATACTTTTTAATAGGCTGTTTTTGTTTAGGCACTTTTTTTTTAATAACTCATTTCTAAGCCGGATCGGATTAGAATTAAACATGAATAACAATTAATTGTAAAGACAGTGAGCTGCAGAGTGATCAGCTGCAGGTACTGTGCAAATTAATGATTAATTATCAGGCGGACCTGATTGCTCACCCGCTAATTAACATGTAGCGATAATGGCACTAAAAAACATTGTGCTTCTGAATTAACTTTACGCACTCAGTATTATAACTAGAATAAACCCTGATATATATATATATATCGTGCCGAATAGGTAAAACTTGCTATTTTGGCTTAAATAGCAACGCTCTTCTTGCTGAATAAAGCAGATGAAAATTTGTGATTATTTATTATTAAATTATTGTAAACTTATCTAAAATATATTTAGTTGGATTAGGCTAAATTAAATTGCGCTTATTATAATAAGGTTAGGAAATGTCTTTAAACGTATGAGAGAAAATTTTAGAAAGGACTTAATTTTAAATGAGTTCTTGCTAATTGATCAATTTTACCTATAATTTCTCTGCCGGGAATCTATTCCTTGGTCTCTAAATCCACAGGTCGCCAACATCGAAGTGTTACATTCATTCATTACGAATTTTTGGGTCCTTCACATATGCCTGAGAAGGTACATGAACTAGATGTACCGTCAGCTACTGGAGGGGTGGGGTAGTACTTCTCAAAATCCTGTGTTTCAAGTCACAGCAGTGACTGGCACTTAACCTACTTTCTTACTACAAGTGGATGAAAAGTATAAATAATGGCCCGAATGAATAATTCGGTTTAGGGTAAACTGAAGTCTAATGAAGGATTCTCTCAGTGTACTTGAGTCGCACACATAAGATAAACGTTAAGGTGAAGAAGTCTGGTGGTGTGTTCGTCAGGAAACAGGAGAGTGTCCCCTGAAACTGGTAGTGTGTTGTTAGTCAAGAAACAGGAGTGTCTTTTCTCCCCACATCCCTCTCCCACCATTTCTCCCCGCCTTCCTCTCCCTCCATTTCTGCTCTTCTCCCGCCTACCTCCATTTCTCTTTCCCTGCCCTTGCTCCGTTTCTCCTCCCTTCCTCACTCTCCAAAACTTTTTCCCTGCAATACGATCTTCCCCAACTACACCCTCATAGACGTGCCTCACACGTTGTTTTCAACACTATCTACCTGGAGAGGTCTATCATGCTCTCTCAGCCACGATGGGACTGCCTCGCTCACTACAGTCGGACAGGGCTTTCCAAACTGTGTTCCACGGAACCCTAGGATTTCGCGCAAACATGATGGGGTTCTGTGAGACGTGTCATGAGAGGCTGAAGAGGAAAGAGAGGCATTATAAAATAATATAACCTGGCGGTTATTACCTCAGTAGGGAACAGGAGCACACTTTGTATACAAGCTCTTGTCTGATTATTTTTTCTTTAGGTTTAGCTGAGTTTGCCTTGAAATGTTTTACTGACGATTTATTGCTCTTAGATCATAAAATTATTATTATTATTATTATTATTATTATTATTATTATTATTATTATTATTATTATTATTATTATTATTATTATTATTATTATTATTATTATTACAGTTGTTGTTATCTCAGTATGTTAACTTTGTCTTCTGTTGTTAGTATCGACGAATTACTTTTAAATAAAACAAATTTGGCTCTCTCAATCTTGAAAAGATTGATAGTCTGTTTATATCGACTTCAAGCTGAGAGACTGATTACCTCAAACTCCTTCTGATTTTCTCCACTCTTCTTTGTATTGGACTGATAAAGACACTGTATGACGGCTTCCACCAACTTCCGTTTTATACGGATTGGTAATATCGACGAACCAGATGAACCGTGTTGAATGTAAACAATTGTCGAGTAACAGTTCTCCGAATTCTGCCGAATTACGACATCTTGAAACCGAACATCCTAGCACGAAAAGCTATGAGCATTTCAGAAGGAAATCTGCCAGACTTTACAAGAAGAAATGTGCGTTTTGTACATTTGTGTGTAACGACAGAAATGGTCGTGTTCCTTCATACTGCGTGTTATAGCGTAGCTAAAGCAGGTGAAGAACAAAAATGCACAATACCGTGACTGGAGCAACACACAAATAACCCGCTACGACGACGTTTCGGTCCGACTTGGACCATTTACAAGTGTGACTTTGTAAATTTGTAATGTATGTATGTATGTATGTATGTATGTATGTATGTATGTATATATTATATATATATATATATATATATATATATATATATATATATATATATATATATATATATATATATATGTGCCGATTAGGTAAAACTTGCAACGCTCATCTTGCCATATAAGACAAGCGAAAATTTGTGTGTATGTAATAATTTCGCAAAAATCATTCTGAACATAACGAAAAAAATATATTTCATTGTGTTTGTTTATTATTAAATTATTGTAAATTTATCTAAAATATATTTAGTTGGGTTAAGCTAAATTAAATTGCGCTTGTTATAATAAGGTTAGGTAAGTTTTCTAAGTTTCTTTTGGTGCAGAATTTAAAATTTTTACATTAACATTAATGAAAAAAATATATCTTTAAACGTATAAGATTTTTTTTAGAAAGGACTTACTTTTAAATGAGTTCTTGCTAATTGACCAGTTTTACCTATTAGGCACGACATATAAATATATGTATGTATATATATATATATATATATATATATATATATATATATATATATATATATATATATATATATATACATATATATATATATATATATATATATACATTTTCTCATATCCCGGAGCACCAGACTCTGAGGTATGGGATATGGAATACAACGCTTAACTTTAGCTAGGCGCCCATACTTTTCCGGAGTCTGGCTGTGTGGCAAAAGTCCTGTGTCCTTTGATGCAGAGTGCGCAAGTTCGAATCCTGTTCTGGACTCAGAGATAATGTTTGTAAATAATTTTGCTCGTTTGTGAACTCGCGAAATCACGAATGCTCTTGGAATATCACTATTATTTTTCACTGTAGTTATATTGCATACCGGTATGTTTGTATTACGTAATATGTATATGTAGTGTGTGTGTGTGTGCTCGCGTGCGTGTGTATCGGGTGGTGGTGAAGACGAGTATCTCTTTACAGTGGATGTGTGTCCATATCGTCGCCACACCTCTGGGGCGGCATAAAACACTCCCCTCCCTGCTGATAGAGCAGATAGCGATATATATATGCAGGTGTGGCGTCCCATATCACCTCCGCCCGCCACGCATTTAACATGTAAGCGATCCCTCCCTCCCCCTCTCCCTCCCCCCTCTCCCAGTTGCCAGTCGCGCGATAATCCCCCACCGTGTACGTGAGACCTTCCCAACGACCACTTCGATATTTCTAACGACTCCCGTAAAATGGCGGGCTTCGAAAACGCTTGTTAAGAGTGTATCGGGATATATGACAGCGCTTACGGTTATGTGTAGAGGCGGGGATTAAGAGAGGCGGGTATCAGGAGGTATGGCATCCTCAGGGGGCTTTTAGTGGCTGGGTGTCGGAGAGCGTTCCCGGCAGGTCATACGATCTTCCCAGAGGCACCGTCCTCCACTAAAGTGCCTGGAAATCGTTTCTTGAGCATTATTGGATTGAAGATGTTGAGGGTGTGGGGTGGGGGAAGGAGCAGGAGGAAGCTTCCACCATGAAATAAGATTTTGGGGGGGAGTGTAAGGGAGATGGGTGTGTGTGTATGTGTGTGTGTGTGACTTAATCAGTGGGAGGACAAGAGGTTGTTCAGGCAGGCGGACCTTTGCCAGCCCTGACTCTTCGAGCACTCCTTCCTTCCTTCAGTCCCTCCGACCGTCAAGAATCCCTCCTTCAAATCTTCCTTTCAAGCTCTCATTCCTTTAAGTACTCCTAGCTCTCCTCTCTATTCAGGTACTTCTAATCCTTCCTTCTTCAAGCCTCCCTCCTTCAAGCCTCCCTCTTTCAGGCACTCCTTCATCCCCTCTCTCCTTCAGGCACTCCTTCAGGCACTCCTTCATGCCCTCCCTTCTTCAGGCACTCCTTCAAGCCCTCAATCCTTCAGGTACTCCTTCAAGCCTCCCTCCTGCAGGCACTCCTTCAAGCCTCCCTTCTGCAGGAACTCCTTCAAGCCTCCCTCCTGCAGGCACTCCTCCAAGCCTCCCTCCTGCAGGCACTCCTTCATGCCTCCCTCATGCAGGCACTCCTTCATGCCTCCCTCCTGCAGGCACTCCTTCATGCCTCCCTTCTGCAGGCACTCCTTCATGCCTCCCTCCTGCAGGCACTCCTTCATGCCTCCCTCCTGCAGGCACTCCTTCAACCCTTCCTCCTGCAGGCACTCCTTCAAGCCTCCCTCCTGCAGGCACTCCTTCAAGCCTCCCTTCTGCAGGAACTCCTTCAAGCCTCCCTCCTGCAGGCACTCCTCCAAGCCTCCCTCCTCCAGGCACTCCTTCATGCCTCCCTTCTGCAGGCACTCCTTCAAGCCTCCCTCCTGCAGGCACTCCTTCAAGCCTCCCTCCTAAAGGCACTCTTCATGCCTCCCTCCTAAAGGCACTCCATCAAGCCTCCCTCCTGCAGGCACTCCTTCAAGCCTCCCTCCTGCAGGCACTCCTTCAAGCCTCTCTCCTGCAGGCACTTCTTCAAGCCTCCCTCCTGCAGGCACTCCTTCATGCCGCCCTCCTGCAGGCACTCCTTCAAGCCTCCCTCCTGCAGGCACTCCTTCAAGCCTCCCTCCTGCAGGCATTCCTTCAAGCCTCCCTCCTGCAGGCACTCCTTCATGCCTCCCTCCTGCAGGTACTCCTTCATGCCTCCCTTCTGCAGGCACTCCAAGCCTCCCTCCTGCAGGCATTTCTTCATGCCTCCCTTCTGCAGGCACTCCTTCAAGCCTACTTCCTGCAGGCACTCCTTCAAGCCTCCCTCCTGCAGACACTCCTTCATGCCTCCCTCCTGCAGGCACTCCTCCAAGCCCTTCCTCCTTCAGGCACTCCTTGAAGCTTCCCTCCTGCAGGCACTACTTCATTCCTCCCTTCAGCAGGCACTCCTGCAGGCACTTCTTCAAGCCTCCCTCCTGCAGGCACTCCTTCAGTGTGTGAGTGTGTAACACACTCACACCTTGTAACACATACATTATAACAGACACGCACACCCTGTAGCACACATACCTTGTAACTCATCCACTCCCTGTAACACACGCCTACACCCTGTAACACCCATACCTTGTAACTCATCCACTCCCTGTAACACACGCCTACACCCTGTAACACCCATACCTTGTAACTCATCCACTCCCTGTAACACACGCCTACACCCTGTAACACCCATACCTTGTAACTCATCCACTCCCTGTAACACACGCCTACACCCTGTAACACCCATACCTTGTAACTCATCCACTCCCTGTAACACACGCCTACACCCTATAACACCCATACCTTGTAACTCATCCACTCCCTGTAACACACGCTTACACCCTGTAACACCCATACCTTGTAACACCCACACCTTGTAAAACACGCTCACACCCTGTAACACCCATACCTTGTAACTCGCCCACACCCTGTAGCACACATCTACGCCCTGTAGATGTAACACACATCCACACCATGTAGCTCACACCCACACCATGTAGCTCATACCCACACCCTGTAGCAAGCATCCACGCCCTGTAATACACACCCACATCCTTAAGCATACACCCACACACTGTAGCACCCTGAAGTACACCCTCGTACCATGTAGCATGCGCCCACACCCTATTACACACGCTATGTATCACACGCCCATACCCTGTATCACACGCCCACACCATGTAGCACAAGCCTACACCCTGTAGCTGGAGCCTCACTCTAGCACACGCCCACACCCTGTAGCTGGCGCCTTACTCTCTCTAGCACACGCCCATACCTTGTAGCTGGCGCCTTACTCTCTCTAGCACACGCCCATACCTTGTAGCTGGCGCCTTACTCTCTCTAGCACACGCCCACACCCTGTAGCTCGCACCTCACTCTAGCACACGCCTGACACACACTGTATTTAGTACAGTCACTCAAGAGATAAAACACTCTTGAGTGGTGTGCCGGGAGAGTGCCTTAATGTTGGCCAGTGGGCTCTTGATCCAGGGAGTATGAGGTGCCCTCTACTTCCTGGGATTAAGCCTAATTGGCTACTGTGGTGCAATCCCTGTGTGACCCCCCTACTGGAGTAACACTTTCCCGTGACCTTGTTGATAGTTCCTGCTGGAGAGTTTTGTGTAATGTTGGAGAGGGAGGGTGAGAGAGAGAGAGAGAGAGAGAGAGAGAGAGAGAGAGAGAGAGAGAGAGAGAGAGAGAGAGAGAGAGAGAGAGAGAGAGAGAGACAGAGAGAGAGAGAGAGAGACAGAGACAGAGAGAGAGAGAGAGAGAGAGAGAGAGAGAGAGAGAGAGAGAGAGAGAGAGAGAGAGACAGACAGACAGACAGACAGACAGACAGACAGACAGACAGACAGACAGAGGGAGGGACAAACACAGAGACAGACAAAGTCAGAGGGAGACACAGACAGATACAAGGAGACAGAGACAGACAGACCTGGATTTGCTTACAATGATCAAATCACATCTCTAAATTATTATTATTATTATTATTATTATTATTATTATTATTATTATTATTATTATTATTATTATTATCATTATTATTATGGTCAATGTCTTTATTTTATCATCATGGCCAACATTATATTTATCATCATATTCATCTTTTTTCTTAATTACTGTATATTCATCAAGGAAGACATCAAAGTGACCTTGTTGATCATTGTACTCGTATTCATCACTGGCATAGTATTGATTATACTCGTCATTGTAGTAATCATACATGTCTTATGTACCTTTATACTCGTATCGTTATCTTTATCTTTATGGTCATCATATCATCATCATCGTCGTCGTCATAGTCATCATCATCATCATCATCATCATCATCATCATCATCATGCACTTGGAAATGAACTTAGGAGGCTCGAGGGGCGCGCATAACCCCCCCACACACATACACAGGCAGAGGTGGGGCCAGGAGCTGTGAATCGACCCCTGCAACCACATTTATGTGAGCACGCACACACACACACACACATGCAGATGCAGTCAACTGATATCCACACACCGCGCGAGATATTCAAAAATATTTACGCCACACACCACAAAAAAAAGTATAAAACATACAGTATATACATACGTATACGCTGTCGTATACCACCTCTGGCATGCACAAGTGTACGCACGTCTGCATACACGCCTGAATATGCCTTCATACATATACACACTTAGTATACTAACACATATACACATTTGCTATTTAACCTGTATATAGCCTGTGCATTTACACACACGCACATACACTATTATTATTATTCTCGCTTTTCATAATATTTTGTCTTAAGACATTAGCCACGTATTGGCTAATCTTTTTCTTTGATTCTTTTTTCTTAAAAAAGCAATCAGAAGTCACTTGTGTGTAGGTTTGTTGTAGGTGTGAGGCAGTCAGAGGTTACAATTGTACGTTTCATGAGGACATGTTGCTTTATGGCACTCTTACTTGTGTTCCAGGACCTTTATCCATAATAGGTTGCTTTACGTGTCGATGCGCTCGTTTAAGTGTCCTTCCCAGTGCAACAAACTTTGTTATGACTGAGTTGTTAGCATCTTCTGCATAATTTATTGAATGCAGTTAAATATACAGGCTAAGAGTTGTTATTGTACCTCAGCTCATTTTGAAGCCCGGCACTATCGAAGGTATACTGCCACCCCCATAGACTATCACTCACAGCAGTCGACTAACACTTAGGTACCTATTTACTGCTGGGTAAACAGGGGTAGCGGCTGTAAAAACAGACCAAGACTTGCCTATACGTCTCGCCTCGCCTGGGAAAAACCCCCTTCTCTTTTTCTGCCTTGAGTCGAGCGCTCTGCAATAGACCTACACTTTTTTGTACGTTTTAAGGCATATAAGATTCACACTAATTAGACGCTCTCTGTCTGAACATATGATTCACGTTATCACAGGTGCACTCCAGACTTGTGTTTTTTTTTTAACTTTTAGCATTGTTGATGTCTATAGTTTGGTTGATCTGTTAGGTTTACAGACTTTCAACTGCAAGAAAATGATTAAGGTTGCAGTTCTCGTGCACACCATTAGGTAAGAATAATTTAAACCCTAAAGTAGGGATTAAACTAAACATTGTGTATACTCACCTATTTGTACTCACCTATTTGTGGTTGCAGGGGTCTATTCATAGCTCCTGACCCCTCTCTTCACTGATCGCTATTAGGTCCACACTCTCCTGCTCCATGAGCTTTATCAAACCTCGTCTTAAAACTATGTATGGTTCCTGCCTCCACTACGTCACTTTTCCAGACTATTTCACTTCCTGACAACTCTGTGACTGAAAAAAATACTTCCTAACATCCCTCTGACAACTCTGACTGAAGAAATACTTCCTAACATCCCTCTTCAACTTCCAGTTGTGGCCCCTTGTTTCTGTGTCCCATCTCTGGAACTGCCTGTCTCTGTCCACCTTGTCAATTCCTCGCAGCATTTTATATGTCGTTATCATGTCTCCCCTAACCCTCCTGTCCTCCAGTGTCGTCAGGCCGATTTTCCTTAACCTTTCTTCGTAGGACAATCCCCTTAGCTCTGGGACTAGTCTTGTTGCAAACCTTTGCACTTTCTCTAATTTCTTCACGTGTTTGACCAGGTGTGGGTTCCAAACTGGTGCTGCATACTCCAATATGGTCCTGACGTACACGGTGTACAGAGTCTTGAACGATTCCTTACTGAGGTATCGGTGTGTGTGTGTTAGTTGCCATTTTGTCCTAGGCACACGTCGATTAGACACTAGGCCTGTAGTTTATGCGTGTGTGTGTGTGTATGTGTGTATGTGGTGTGTGTGTGTGTGTGTGTGTGTGTGTGTGTGTGTACTCACCTATTTGTGGTTGCAGGGGTCGAGTCGTAGCTCCTGGTCCCGCCTCTTCACTGTTTGCTACTAGGTCCTCTCCCTGCTCCATGAGCTTTATCAAACCTCGTCTTAAAACTATGTATGGTTCCTGCCTCCACTACGTAACTTTCTAGGCTATTCCACTTCCTGACAACTCTATGACTGAAGAAATACTTCCTAACATCCCTTTGACTCATAGGAGTCTTCAACTTACAACTGTGACCCCTTGTTTCTGTGTCCCCTCTCTGGAACATCTTGTCTCTGTCCACCTTATATATTCCTCGCAGTATTTTATATGTCGTTATCATGTCTCCCCTAACCCTCCTGTCCCTTAACCTTTCTTCGTTGGACAATCCCCTTAGCTCTGGGACTAGTCTTGTTGCAAACCTTTGCACTTTCTCTAATTTCCCGACGTGCTTGACCAGGTGTTGGTTCCAAACTGGTGCTGCATACTCCAGTATGGGCCTGACGTATATGGTGTACAGAGTCTTGAATGATTCCTTAGTGAGGTATTGGAACGCTATTCTTAGGTTTGCCAGCCGCCCGTATGCTGCAGCAGTTATCTGATTGATGTGTGCCTCAGGAGATGTGCTCGGTATTATACTCACCCCAAGATGTTTTTCCTTGAGTGAGGTTTGCAGTCTTTGGCCACCTAGATTATACTCTGTCTGCGGTCTTCTTTGCCCTTCCCCGATCTTCATGACTTTACATTTGGCAGGGTTAAATTCAAGGAGCCATTTACTGGACCAGGCTTGTAGCCTGTCTAGGTCTCTTTGTAGTCCTACCTGATCCTTAACTGATTTAATTCTTCTCATTAACTTCACATCATCTTCAAACAGGGACACTTCTGAGTCTATCCCTTCCGTTATGTCATTCACATATACCAAAAACAGTACAGGTCCTAGGACTGACCCTTGTGGAACCCCACTCGTCACAGGTGCCCACTCTGACACCTCGTCACGTACCATGACTCGTTGTTGCCTCCCTGTCAGATATTCTCTGATCCATTGCAGTGCCTTTCCTGTTACGTGTGCCTGATCCTCTAGCTTTTGCATTAACCTCTTGTGAGGAACTGTGTCGAACGCCTTCTTGCAGTCCAAGAAAATGCAGTCTATCCACCCCTCTCTCTCGTGTCTTACTTCTGTTACCTTGTCATAAAACTCCAGTAGGTTTGTGACACAGGATTTTCCTTCCCTGAAACCGTGCTGGTTGTCGTTTATAAGCTTGTGTCTTTCTAGGTGCTCCACCACTCTCCTCCTGATGATCTTCTCCATGACTTTGCATACTATACACGTCAGTGACACAGGTCTGTAGTTTAATGCCTCGTGTCTGTCTTCTTTCTTAAAAATTGGGACTACATTTGCCATCTTCCACACCTCAGGTAGTTGCCCAGTTTCAATGGATGTGTTAAAGATTTTTGTTAGTGGCACACACAACATCTCTGCTCCTTCTCTAAGGACCCACGGAGAAATGTTGTGTGTGTGTGTGTGTGTGTGTGTGTGTGTGTGTGTGTGTGTGTGTGTGTGTGTATGTGTGCGCGTGTGTGTGTGCGCATAGACTACTTGGTATATATATCTTGGGTTGTGTGTGATCTTTCGCGTGTTTTGATTCAGTTAATCACTAGTATCAGTAAAATATTTATAGCAGTACCAGATTTTATGTAATGTGATCAGAATATATTTTGGAACATTCAAGGCTCATTAATTTGTCTTGGTGTAGTTTACACTTTTCGTTGTATTTATGAATCTTCCTGGTAGTACAGCAGCAGGATTTACATCAGTGACCTACCCGACGATAAGACAGAGTTAGGCCTCAAAAGTACTTTCAGTCTAAAGGAAATGAGACGAGGTTTTGAGAGCTGTTTGAGTGCCTTTCTCTCGTCGTTCGCTTCATTTCAGCACTATATAGCAGAGATTGAAAGCTGTCTTGGGAAGTGAGATGTCGCTTCTTCGAAAAAGATCAAGAAGAGCGACCTTCTCGCCCCATTTCTCTTCTGCCTGTATGAAAGACCTGATAAGTAAGACACATGTGGAGCAGTTAGGTATCTTTATTCGGAAACGTTTCGCCTACACATAGGCTTCTTCAGTCGAGTAGATAAAAGTTAACAGAAGTAGAAGAGAAGACGATGTAATCAGTGCATCACCCTTGAAGAGATAGTTTTGAGGTGGTCAGACCCTCAGCCTGGAGGCTGAGGGTCTGAATAAAGATGCGTAACTGTTGCACATGCGTCTTTCTTATCAACCTGTCGGTATTGTATACCATTTTCATATTCATGGAAGACCTGTCTACGAGAGCAGAGTTCCTGTCACGCGAATAGCGGACTTGGGATTGAGCCTTCACCACACCTTGCACTGGGTTACCCGCATGGTTTAGTGATTCAAACAGATACAAGTAGTGATTAGCGAAATTAAAACTGACCAACGAACTTACCTGGTTAACAGATAATTTCCCACTAGTTGATACAGAAGAGTCTTTGTTAGTGGCTCTCTAACTGGTGAAATCATAGAAAAAACCCAGGGGACTCGTCCTCAACATTTTCAACTGTGAAATCATCTGTCAATTATTCAAGCGTTCATGAAATTAAATCCGCTCTACGTGGCACTTCAACCATCGTCCCTACTAATAGCGTCAATTCTCGACGAGAAACTAAATAACGTGAAGAGAATAGACAAGATTTTATTTTTTTGACCCCCACGATACCTTGTACCTTCTTACAGAGCGCCAGACTACGCTGTTTCCTGAGATGTACACCACCCTCGAGTCGATATTTACGAAAGCATTCAACCTGTTCGTAGAAGACTATCAATGAGATTAGCAACGCTACTCGTCAGCAAGGCAATGTTGCATTAAACATTGTCAAGGATGTGCTCTCCGCTATGGGACTTCCAGTGAAACAGTATTTTCTCTTCAGAAGCTGCGGAGGTATCCCACTGAAATACTCCTTCAACAGAATTGGGAAAATGAATTCCTGCGGTATCTGTTAAGTGGCCTGAGAGAATTTTCACAAGTTTCCTTAAAAGTGTCTAGGAAGGACGGAGCCGGCCTCGTAGCATGTAGAGCTCCGGCCTCGTAGCATGTAGAGCTCCGGCCTCGTAGCATGTAGAGCTCCATGTACAGGGAATTTCCTATTGGGTGTCATTAGTTCCTCTGAGCACAATGACAGTGCATTGGTGGCAAACCAATTTGTCCTCCATGATCGCCTCTGCCATACATCAAAAGAAAAGAAGGCACGACATGAAGTCAGAGATATTATCAAAAGAAGCTTTGCCATAGTCTGTCACAACGTAACCCCAACTATGTAGACCTGACAGCAGCTAAAAGCCCAGGCTATGGAATCACCATCTTACCCTGAACTTACCGTCAGTGGATAATGGTGTACTATCTGCTACTATCTTGTGCATCTACAGCGGCCAACACTCATCTCCAACATTGAATGTAAACGAGATGGCGCCGCCAACTTCCTGAAGACCTGGAACAACCTCATAAAGTAACCTTGCATATCATTATATCAGCAATTCAGTTAGTATATTCAGATACGCACGTGTGCATAGGCAGCATCTCCTCGGCCGAGGTCTGTGAGGCGACGGTCAGCTGTATGCAGCTAGAAATTGTCACGTTGTAAAATAAAAAAAACAAGTATTGCAGTTTGAGAGTTACGTTGCAGTCTGTAAGCAGAAGAATCTAGCTTCCCCATGACCATGATGATGATGTCTGCGAGTGGGTTGGTGGGTAACATTAGCCAGTGTTTAGTACACTTGTGAGTTACGCTGAGTGTTGTCTAGTTAGTACCATGTCACAAAGTTCGTATCAGTTTTAAAACTTGTTCTTCCTAAGCATAATGGACATGATTATTCCATTTGTTTAATGACAGTTTTGAGAATATTTTATTCCATCACACGCACGCGCGTGCACACATACACACACACACACACACAGCGAAGAGGCGGGCCCAGGAGCTGAGTATCGACCCCTGCAACCACAATTAGGTGAGTACACAGAAAGTGGAATAGTCTGGAAAGTGAGATAGTGGAGGCAGGTACCATACATAGCTTTAAAAAGAGGTTTGATTAAGCTCATGGAGCAGGGAGAGAGTGGACCTAGTGGCGACCAATGAAGAGGCGGGGCCAGGAGCTATGAATCGACCCCTGCAACCACAATTAGGTGAGTACACACACACACATATCTTTCTGAGTATTGAAGGAATGTATTCAGGAACTAAGATGTCTGCTATGAATTTATTTGCGATGATTTTTTACAAGACGACCCTTGAAGGGTGGTGCGTGGAGGCTTGTCAAGGGCTCTTAATCCTAGGAATTGGAATCATTCTTCCCTTGGATCAAACTTGATTATCACTCATTCCCCAGACGCTGTGTGACTCAGTGGATTTAGCGTTGGATTGAGAAATGTAAATGATAAGCAGAGAGTAAAGAAGTTAAACCTTTTAATTCTTGGGAAAGGACGAGGGAAGATATGATTATGACGTAGAGATTACTCAGATGAATTAATAAGGCGGACGAAGAGAGAAGGATTGAGGTGCGTGACCAAGGCATAATGGGAGACAATTTAAGTTAAAGATGTACCGTAAGGATGTTTGGAAGGACTTTTTCTGTGAGGGTGGCAAGGAAGCCGAATAAAGTGGCAGAGGGAAAATTTCATTTACAGTTTTAGGAAAAGTTATGCACCAGTTTGTGGCATGCATAAGTTTCTGGAATAATTGTGTGACTGGATGTAATGATGTATTATCGATAATTCTGAAGACAAAAACAAAAGCTGCTGAACAAGCTTTTATTGAGACAACATCCAGTTTTGTGTACAGCTTCTGAACACTTTTGCCATTGTTACTTCCTGACCTAGCCAATATAGCAGCAATTACTCCCCTCCTTGTTATGTACGACAAATATGAAAAGAAGGAAAGTTATGGAAGAGTAACAAAAATCATATTTTATTATTCTAATTTGCAAACAAAATCTCAATTTATTACCTAAAAAAATGAATTCAAATAATTATTATGCGGCTGCATGACTAGTGCTACAGTTGTATGTAGAGTAGATACAACACACGTAGAATAGTAAACACATGGCAGGCCATATGATAGAGGTGAAATTGTCAGTGTGAGGGATGCTGATGCTGCTGCTGCTGATTCTTGGTCAACTTTGAGACGTCAGGTTTTGTCACAGCAGCACACATGGCACAGCAGCACACATGGCACAGCAGCACACATGGCACAGCAGCACACATGGCACAGCAGCACACATGGCAGCTCGTGAGTATGATCCACTTTGTTTCTTGCCATGGTTTTATTGATGATCACTGTAGAAACGCCAGCCTCACAGCGTACGTTGTGGCAGATGGGATGAAGACTTTGAAAGCTCTGTCAAAGAGAATCGGGTATCCACCACTAGTGTTATCTTCTCACAGGAAGGAACTCAAGTGTATGTTCACCGTGAAATCCTCGTCTTTGATGACGTCTTTTTTCCCTGAAAAAAAAAAAGTCTGGCATGCATTCATTTCACGATGTTGCTGATGAGGGAAGTATCCACTGATGGACTCTCTCATGGACTCTCAGTGTTAAATGATAAATTAAAGTTTTCCTTCGGTCAGTTCTTGGAACATGGACACATTATCAACCTTAACTCTAGGTTGGTAAAGCTGGAGCTTTCAAAGGAAGCTGGTAACCTTGACATGAAACGTGAGAAGATTCATTATATTTCCTTACAGTGAGAGGTTCGCTGAGTGATCTCAGCAAAATAAATAAATAAATGCGAGGAAGAATTTCAAATGAAATTCTTGCTCTTTAGTAGCGTCTTCCACCTTTCCAGGAACATGGCGATTTCTTTTTCTCCGTTGCAACGCGCGGTGTATGACTTTTCTGAGTTTTCTCCCATGATAACCAACGAACCTGTGTATGGAACAGTATACTGAATTTGACTCTATCCTCTTTACACAATACTTTGATAATTCTAGAGTTTGTGGCACTTCCTCTGATACCATTAACAATTTTAACAACCTCGGAGAACACACTAATGAGATCTGGGGAGAGGATCTTCACCACCAAAGTATATTCTTGGTGTGTAGTGAGTGTGACATGGAGGGGGAGGGGGTGACCTGTTTTATGAACACTTGGAACACAGAACTAATGTCCATCATCAACGGTTCCTCATCAGTGCACATGCCAGTTAACTTTGTCCACTCCAGCTCCTTAAACATTTACAGTGGTGGTCAGTGATTCAGGGAACTGATGTTCCTCTTTCACAGTCACCTTTCAGGTACTAAGCATAAACAAGCAATTGTGCACAAGACTCAATATCTGTTGATTCATCCAACTGAAGCAGGAAGTAGCATCTAGCAGCTCTCTCTCATTCCCGCAGCTTCTTAATCCAGAATGTCCTCGCCCCTCTCAGAGATACAGCTTCTCACTGTGGTATTTGAAAGTAATATTTAGTTTATCTTTCTCGCTTGTTGCTTCCCAAGATCAAACATCACTGCTTCTGCTAAACATGGCTGCTTGATGAGTTCCTCTCCAGTTGTTTGAGACTTGTAACATACATCAGTACGGAGAACACTGTGATAGTAGGCTTTATAATTAGCTTCATTTGTCTGAGCAAAGTGACCCGTTAAATCCACACAGGAAGATTTCAAGAATGCGCTCCTTCCTTTTATAGACTTCAATGTCTTTTCTTGAGAACTCTGCAGGATTTCGTTTGAAATGTTCCTTCATTATGCTGGGTTTTATGCTCTCCGCACTAAGGACTTTAATTGCAGAGAACGCAATGAGACTTTTCAAGTGACTTGTCAACAGTGATAATGAAGCCCTATTGTAAAAACGCTTTGTACGTCTATTTCTTTGCTGAAGCTGAAGATTCACAGATTTGGGTTCAAAAGTCGTTTATTATTTACTAATATAAAAAATCGTGCAAAATATATTTTTTTCAATGGGGAAAATGAGAACGCCTATTTGTATATCTAAATTTAAATGAAAGAATAAGCTACCTTAAGTAATACAGGCACAGACATGTTTGAAATTAAAAAAAAAATAAAAAAGAGATTTGTTGGCTGACGGTAACCGTGGCGCTAGTTCTTTACCCCCATAAAAAGACTGAATTAACCCTGGAGGGGAGTTAATTATCCCAAGGTTAAGAACCAGTGGTGTGGCTTTATCAAGTCATGACTGACTTAATTTTGTGTCTACTTGAAGACGAACCATAGCACTAATTCTAAACGCTACCTAGATGTCCTTCACGCGAAGGAAATCTAATATTCGTCCGAAACATTTCTTAAGAATTCGTCTGGAAGTGTCTTAAGTTATTAGTTACAGTAAGCGCTTGAGTCTCATTTGTTACGGTCTTTTCAAGGTAACTTCGGAAGCTATATAAGTTTTCAGGTGTTATTTTTTTTTCAATATAACTCAGGCAGTTATAAGTTTTCTTTGTTTCAGTATTAGCCCTAACTGTTACATTATGTTCTCTGTAAGGTTTTCAAGATAAAAAAAAACTGGTTTAGCAAGACACGTGAGCAAACACTAGGATATATTTATTAGAAAAGTGTTTGCTCACGTTTCTTTATAAACCAATTTGTCGATAACTATTACCAAGGTTTATACCATAAAAAAAACCTCGGCAGGTATGTGAAGTTTTTTTTTTTTTCGATTAGCCCTGGCAGTTACATAACATTTTCTGTCTTTGAACATTAAGTAATCAAGTTTTCTACCCTTGGTAACATGAAGAATAACAAAAATCGCACGCTTGATCTCTGCTGAAGAAATCTGCTTTCTGCAGCGTAGTGCCAGTCCTCTCATCAACTGCACTGCCATCTTCCTCACTCTGTATTGATCAGTATACATTATTATTATTACTATTATTGATATAATTAGTATATTATTATTATTATTATTTTTATATATTCATGGGGGAGCGCTAAACCCGTAGAGGTTATACAGCGAATCGGGAATGGGAGGCAGTCAGGCTTCAGAAAAGGAAGGGAAGGGCAGCTCCAGTTCCTTATATCGGGAGCCCTTCACCAGCATCAAGGCACCTCCCTTGAAGGTGGATCTGTATACAATTCTTTCAAGCTTTCTTCGCATGACATAAAAGGAAGTTTTACTTGATACTTTTAACAGCAAAACGTCTTAATTCGTGTGTGTGTGTGTGTGTGTTTGTGTGTGTGTGTGTGTGTGTGTGTGTGTGTGTGTGTGTGTGTGTGTGTGTGTGTGTGTTTGCAGTTTTGAAGGAGTAAAGAGTAAACAAATATATTTTATATAATATTTTATTAAACAAAAGTACACGCATTGCATCAATAACTCTAATAAAATTCTTTACATTACATAATGGCAGGATACAAGACTTCTGTTTCTATATAAGAACATCCACTCTAGGATGACCAGGAAAACACGTATAATCATGGTTCACTAGACACTCAGACTGCTGGGAGAAGCCAAAAGGCAGGATGATATTCGAGTCGAAAATCAGGGTTAGGCAAATGAATCTTACTTTGCTGTCAATAATTATTATTAGTTAAGACGGAGGACACGAGGACCAAGATCACACAGTTGGAACACACACACACACACAAGGATGTGGAGAGGGAATGGATTGGTACTGTGGATGAGCAGCCTAAACCTACTCTAAGCCACAGGATTTCCCAACCACTTCTTCAGTTAACATTGAAAACACAGCAGAGAGAGAGAGGCTGTTTTATTAGACGACGTTTCGCCTTAAATGGTCCTTTGTCAAGTCTATACTTGGCTTTCTAATGCCCTATTTAGGACCAAACGTCGTGTAATAAGGTTTACTCTGACGTGTGTTCTGCGTGTATAACTTGTCGATTGTTCTCTACAATCACAACACTCCTTCGGTTGTTTACAATCCTTCATTACCATTTTTTTCGAATTATGTCTGAATATTTTTTGTTTCTGGGATAAATATCCTTGAATTATTTTTTTTTTTTTCATTTGGTAGCAGTGAACTTTGGACTGATTTCTCACACTTTTTTTCCATAAGTTTTATAAAAAAAAAATCTTCACAATTAAAATGTTACTCAGTTCATCATTTGCCGAGAATATATTATTAACGTGTTTTGAATGAGTGTTTTTATTACGTTCCTTACAGCAAGGAGAGATCAATGGATGTAAAACAAGCGAACCGGTTCCACTTTGAGATGAAACGAAAGGGAAGAAGTGGATACTTCGGCATACAACTGAGGCCCTGCATGGAATGTTGTATTGGCCACAAGTTGGAAGACAAAGCCAAGATGCAGGACAAGCTTCTACTCGCTGTATGACTTGACAAAGCTTTACATGGAGTAAAACGTTGACAATGAAAGCTTGCTGTGTATCTCGTGTCTTCGTAACTGCGAGCCTTGTCAGCAGATTAAGCTGTAGACAGAAATATTCAGCACTCTTGTGAGACATGTGTAGTACTAGCATGTTTATTGAGACGTGTCGCTCCGGAGCACTTTATAAATCATTGCATTGATAAGGCTTCTGTGAGTGAAGCTTCTCCCTGTGCTAGTAATACACGTGTCTCATCTACATACTCGACTGTATTTAATACCATCTTTCATTTACTCACGGTGTGGTACACTGTGTGTGTGTGTTAGAACACGCATGACCTGGGTCCTCCCATGACGGTTTATGGGACTGCATGATCCTTGCCTTCTCGCTTTTAAGGTTACTTGCTAATAAAGCTTATGGCACTGAATTCTGGCACACCTCATGAGGGTTGTGGAGGGTAAAGGGAAAGGAATTGGGGAGTAAAACGTATTGGTAGAAGTTACAAAATTGTATATATATATATATATATATATATATATATATATATATATATATATATATATATATATATATATATATATATATATATATATATTATTTATATATATAAGGGAAAGTTTGTTGCCTTAAGTCAAGACTGATAGCGTAGGGCTGGTCGGGGAGGGTAGGACTGAAAGTCTGCAGGATAAATGGTGCTGTCAGTTCCTTAGGGAGGATTCTGTTCCAGAATTCAGTCCATGTACGACGAAAAGGAAGTGATGTGTGAGATTTAAAATATAGGAACATTTAAAGATGAATGCAACACTTACAAATGAAGGTAACACGAACAGGTAAGTCTAACCACAGGAGTCGTGAGCGATGCTCCGAGAAACGCTGGTGTTTTTCCCCGGGTCTCTGAATGTGTTGTATCTTGCTAGTTTGCTAACAATACTAGCAAGACAGTAGCACAACGGTCCGAAGCCAGCGCTTGTGCGGCCTCAGGGCCCTCATAAACCTTAAAGGCAACAACAACAGCGTCCCTAAGCCAGGGATTATAAAACCCCAGGGCCGTCGTAACCCTTCAACCCAATAACAACAACGCCCCGAGGCCAGGGTTTATATGGCCATAGGGCCGTTGTGACCCCTCAACCCAACAATAACAACGGCCCGAAGCTGAGCTAGAAGGAAAACGCACGTTTCTCGGGGATAACTGCCGTAAATCACACCTACCCACTAAATTCGTTGTTGAGAAACCTTGGCTGACGACAAAACTAGAAATTTGTCAGTCAAAAAATATGATGGTATGGTAGTTTTTAAAAGATGAAGAGTAATAAAATTCTTTATTTGGCATTGTCTTTGGTCAGTTTTATTGGAGGAGGTTATGAGACGCCATCTCCTTGGGCTGTTGGTAGCATAGCATGGTCATGGCGAGTTAGCGTGAGAGTCAGGCCTCTTGGAGGTGCACATGACTAGACTGTAACATGTCCGTATAGGGATACCTGTATCAAGATCACCTGGATTGTTTGTTAGTGCTGGCTTGGTGAGTCTGGTCACAGCTTGGCGTTCCTGCTAGGTTTGTGACCATGAAGCTAGCATGTGAGAGACGCTCCACAGCTGCTGTTGACGGGAGGTCCTTTAAACAGCACTGAAAGTCTTTTAAACAACACCTGAAGGTCGTTTTGATAGCAGCTGGAGGTCCTTTAGACAACCTGAAGACCGTTTTGACAGCAGCTGGAGGTCCTTTAAACCGCACTTGAAAGCCATTAAACCCCATGGAATCGTTTAAACAGGTCTTGGATGTCATTTAAACCACCTGGATGTCATTTTAGCAGCGCCTTAAGATCATTTTGACAGTACCTACAGGTGTTTTATCACCCAAAGGTCATTTTAACAAAACTGGAGGTCGTTTAAACAGCACTGTACATCGTTTAAACAGCACTGTAACAGCACTGTACATCGTTTAAACAGCACTGTAACAGAACTGTACATCGTTTAAACAGCACTGAGCCTTAAAATCATCTAGAGATGTTTAAAGAGCATCTGGAGTTTTTAGCAGCACATCAAGGCTTTAACAGCACATGTAGTTTGTTCTAACAGCACCTGAAAGTAGTCATGACAACAGCAGCTGAAGACTGCCCCTGCAACAATTAGAGATACCAGGCAGGGCCAGTAGAATCGACCCCCTACTAGCACAAACGGTGAGCTCAGCGACGGGAGTAGGTCACCAGAGAAACTGATGTGATGGTCACGCTGCAGCTGGTAGCAGTTCCCACCAGCAGGTGGTGTTGAGGTCAGCTGGAGACTGATGTGGGTTTCCATAGCTGATTGCAGTGCCCACAACGGATGGTTGAGGCCACCTGGAGACAGGTGTGGGGTCACCATAGCTGGTGGCAGTGCCCACAGCAGATGGTTGAGGCCACCTGGAGACAGGTGTGGGGTCACCATAGCTGATTGCAGTGCCCACAGCAGATGGTTGAGGCCATCTGGAGACTGGTGTGGGTCAACATAGCTGGTGGCAGTGCCCACAGCAGATGGTTGAGGCCGTCTGGGAGAGGTCCCCAGATGGAGATGCAGCAGTTCACTAGTGGAACAACACCTAGCTGAGAGGCCTCAGCTCCTGGGGTCGCAGATCAAGCACTTGTGACCTAAAATCCGATATCTGTGTTGACCTCAGGTCACCACCGGTCCCGGAGGACCCGTTCTCACTGGCCTTGGTCCGGATCTCGGTGACCTGAGGCCTGATATCGCTGACTGACGACCGGATTTCATTGAGCGAGGGCCGGATGTCGCTGATTTGGTTCCTGATGTCAGTGATGTGCGCTGTGATCTGGCTCCTGACGTCACTGACATGCGGGTGGAGGTCACCGAGGTGGTTCCTCAGGCTGGTAACCGGGCTTCGCACTTCCGGTACCTGCGACCTGACTTCCGACATCTGCGATCTCATGTCCGTTAGCTGCGGCCTCATGTCTGAGATCGGCGACCTGATTTCCGTCACTTGCGGCCTCATGTCAGCGACTGGGGAGCGCATGTCGGTTACTGGGGAGCGCATGTCGGCGACCGGGGAACGCATGTCAGTGACCTGCGACCTCAGGTCGGTGACCTGCTGGGAGCGGAGGTCGGTGTGTTGGGTTTCCTTGTGTCGGCGGAGATCGACCTTACGCTGGAAGGCTCTGCCGCAGAGGTCACAGGAGAAGGGCTTGAAACCTGTATGTTTCCTGCTGTGGGTGATAAGGTTCGACGACTGACTGAACGCCTTCCCACACACCGTGCACTTGTGCGGCTTTTCACCTGCCGGAGAAAAAAAGAAAAGGTTAGTCCCAGGTACTAGTAAACACCGTGGGAGAAGGGAGAGGAAGAGGGGAAGGTTCGTTCCAGGTACTTGTAAACACCGTGGGAGAAGGGAGAGAAAGAGAGAAGGTTGGTCCCAGGTACTTGTAAACACCGTGGGAGAAGGGAGAGAAAAGGGGAAGGTTCATTCTAGGTACTTGTAAACAATGTGGGAGAAGGGAGAGAAAAGGGGAAGGTTGGTTCTAGGTACTTGTAAACAATGTGGGAGAAGGGAGAGAAAGAGAGAAGGTTGGTCCCAGGTACTTGTAAACACCGTGGGAGAAGGGAGAGAAAAGGGGAAGGTTGGTTCTAGGTACTTGTAAACAATGAGAGAGAAGGGAGAGAAAATGTGAAGGTTGGTTCTAGGTACTTGTAAACAATGTGGGAGAAGGGAGAGAAAAGGGGAAGGTTGGTTCCAGGTACTTGTAAACAATGTGGGAGGAGAGAGAGGGAAGGTTGGTCCCAGGTACTTGTAAACACCGTGGGAGGAGAGAGAGGGAAGGTTGGTCCCAGGTACTTGTATACAATTAAAAAAGCTAAGAGACAGACGCTACCAGAGAGCAGCAAGTTATTTAAGGTATTTAAGTTACATAAAATACGATAAAAGTATAGCCTTCATTTACAGGACAATTTACCTGCACAGAAAACGAAGCTTATTCTATTATTCTAAGTTATCCAACGTCAAGTACAGGTCAGAAACGTAATTAATCAACGCGAATGACTCCGCTGGGTCATTAAGCGTACAGAAAAGTGGAGGCTCCATCCTCCGTGGTGAGATCTGGAGACTGTCTCTCCGCTCTTGTTCATGAGAGTAGTGTCCCAGAGTGTTGCAGTCTTACTAGTTTTCAGACGAGGAAAACCTGAAGTATGGGACCTTTATAAGGCCAAGGAAGGAGAGTAGAGAGAGGACTGGGCCAGGAGCCTCCGCTGGAGGTGACAGCTTGGCCAGGAGCCTCCGCTGGAGGTGACAACTGGGCCAGGAGCCTCCGCTGGAGGTGACAGCTGGGCCAGGAGCCTCCGCTGGAGGTGACAGCTGGGCCATGAGCCTCCGCTGGAGGTGACAGCTGGGCCAGGAGCCTCCGCTGGAGGTGACAGCTGGGCCAGGAGCCTCCGCTGGAGGTGACAGCTGGGCCAGGAGCCTCCGCTGGAGGTGACAGCTGGGCCAGGAGCCTCCGCTGGAGGTGACAGCTGGCCCAGGAGCCTCCGCTGGAGGTGACAGCTGGGCCAGGAGCCTCCGCTGGAGGTGACAGCTGGGCCAGGAGCCTCCGCTGGAGGTGACAGCTGGGCCAGGAGCCTCCGCTGGAGGTGACAGCTGGGCCAGGAGCCTCGCTGGAGGTGACAGCTGGGCCAGGAGCCTCCGCTGGAGGTGACAGCTGGGCCAGGAGCCTCCGCTGGAGGTGACAGCTGGCCCAGGAGCCTCCGCTGGAGGTGACAGCTGCTAGTGGAGACTGGACTCCATAAAGAACAAAAAGGCACAATACCGTGGCCGAAACAATACACAAATAACCCGCACATATCAGAAAAACTTATGACGACGTTTCGATCCAAGTCGGACCGAAACGTTGCCATAAGCTTCTTTCTCCTATGTGCGGGTTATTTGTGGGCTGGATTATTGTATTCTGTAGGTGAGATTTCGGTTTGCCTGATACCTGATACTGCGTGAGGCCAACAGTAACAGCCTGGTTGATCAGGCCCTGATCCACCATTATGCCTGGTCACAGACCGGGCCGCGGGGGCATTGACCCCCAGATCTCTCCAGGTAAACCCTCCAGGTAATACCCATGGTCCTGTTATTCCCTGTAAACTCAATCTCCCTTAGTGTTGATATTAATCTCCCTGAGTTATATCCCTGACTAAGACTGTAATAGATAATTGTCAAAGTGTATTTCTAGGTATGCTTCTACAGTAATGTCATCTTTTGAGACATTGTTAATTTAACCCATGATTCGCTTACTAATAATAATTGTTTAAGTGGTATGATGACCAAGTATCTCATATGGTCAGTGATTTTCTGTCTTAACCTGAAGAGAGAGTTGTGTGGGATGAAGCGGATCTTATATTAAGGATAGTGAGGGTGGATGGGTTTGTTTACCCTTGTAATATTGTTGGCAGAGTTACGGGCGATATGTTAGGTAAAAGGACACAAGTGCAACTAATGTGACATTTTATTGTGGCAACGGTTCGCTTGACAAAACGCCTAGAGAGCGAAACGTTGCCACAGTAAAATGTCACATTAGTTGCGCTTGTGTCCCTTTTACTTTCATTTACATTTGTTCACTCGAGTTATCTCACCGTCGCTAAACATACACACCGTCGCTAAACAGACACACCGTCGCTAAACAGACACCGTCGCTAAACAGACACACCGTCACTAAACAGACACACCGTCGCTAAACAGATACACTACATAGCTGTACTGACCTAATTCGGTCCTCTACAGTAGATACTTTTCGATCGCAGAGTGACCAGGAAAGAGGTATAGCCGTATCCCAGCCTACTTTACCTCGATACATGCAAGAAGTCCTCAAGAAGCCCAGGAGCTGGAACTCCGCTTGCTTAAAAAACTGGTAGCTACAGGTTAACCCTTCCTAAAGGTCGGGGAGCTGGAGATCAACACGTTGAAGAAGCCCAGGAGGCTCAAGACGTTTAGCATGTGTACCAAAAAGGGCTCAAGAGGACCAGGAGCTGAAACTTAACTCAGTTTGAAAATGAAAATATTTATACAGGAACACTCAATATACACTGTACACTACATGTATTAGTTTCATGGCCTAACAAACTGATATTCATTATTATATAAAACTCTTATTAATTTGTTAAAATTCTTAAAGGGCACAGTAAGAAAATTGAAGATAATTATAAAAACTATTGTGTTATTGTGATAATAATTTGTGAAGGGAACATTTTTATATATTTGTCAAAATTAAAAAAAAACCATGAAAAAGTATGTTTTCATTATTTTTGAAGGAGCTCTCTCTGCACACCTGTGAGTCAGCTGCTGCTGAGGGCTTATATAAAATTGGGAAAATTGGCACCTACACAATGTCAACATTGCAATGTCACTTTCTGCAGTAAATTACCAGATCAGCTAATTTACTGCTGGTGCACCAGGCGTGTCAGATTTGAAGATGATCGGAAGAGTCATTATCTGGTTATTACACGGAATCCACCACCAACAGCCATCAAATTTTGCCCCTTAAAAGAGGTTACTTGGTGCCGGTGAGGAGCTCTTGATCCAGGGAGTTGGAAATATTATCTCATATTCAGGTTGTTGTATGACCCCTACGGGCTTAGTGCTTCCTCCTAAATATAATAAAATTGGAAACTAGGACGTACAATGCGCAACTTTCTTTGAGCAATATACACCAAGCTTGAAAGTTTGAAGCTGATCAGAAGAGGCATTCTCTAGTTATTGGAAGGAGATTATTATACAATTTTTAAACTGTTATCAAATTGGCATATATGCAGCTAAAATTTAATATATATATATATATATATATATATATATATATATATATATATATATATATATATATATATATATATATATATATATTAAAAAAAAAATTTTTTTTTACACGCAATAACAAGGTGGAGTATAATTAAATTACTTTATTTAAATAGATTAAAAATGTGTTATAATGTTTAGGTGGTAATTGTGGCGGGAAGAGCCGCTCATGATCAGATAAACCTTATTATAAATGTGATACTTAACACATGTATACTGCATGTGTTTGTGTACACACACACAGGAGCTGTGTCTCGACCCCTGCAACCACAACTAGGTGAGTACACAGGCCCAGGCAGAACTACAAAGGGATCTGGACAGGCTGCAAGCCTGGTCCAGCAATTGGCTCCTGGAGTTCAACCCTACCAAGTGCAAAGTCGTGAAGATTGGGGAAGGATAAAGAAGACCGCAGACGGAGTACAGTCTAGGGGGCCAGAGACTACAAACCTCACTCAAGGAAAAGGATCTTGGGGTGAGTATAACACCAGGCACATCTCCTGAGGCACACATCAACCAAATAACTGCTGCAGCATACGGGCGCCTAGCTAACCTAAGAACAGCATTCCGACATCTCAATAAAGAATCGTTCGGACCCTGTACACTGTGTACGTTAGGCCCATACTGGAGTATGCAGCACCAGTTTGGAACCCACACCTAGCCAAGCAAGTAAGGAAACTAGAGAAAGTGCAAAGGTTTGCAACAAGACTAGTCCCGGAGCTAAGGGGTATGTCCTACGAAGAGAGGTTAAGGGAAATCGACCTGACGACACTGGAGGACAGGAGAGATAGGGGGGATATGATAACAATATATAAAATACTGAGAGGAATCGACAAGGTGGACAGAGATAGGATGTTCCAGAGATGGGACACAGCAACAAGGGGTCACAGTTGGAAGTTGAAGACTCAGATGAATCACAGGGATGTTAGGAAGTATTTCTTCAGTCACAGAGTGGTCAGGAAATGGAATAGTCTGGGAAGTGACGTAGTGGAGGCAAGATCCATACATAGCTTAAAGAAGAGGTATGATAAAGCTCATGGAGCAAGTTGAGTGACCTAGTAGCGACCAGTGAAGAGGCGGGGCCAGGAGCTGTGACTCGACCCCTGCAACCACAATTAGGTGAGTACACACACACACAAACGAGAGTCTACTGAAGTCATGAGAGAAGAACTTACAAATAAAGCAGTAGGTATCACCTTGTGTTTTAAAGTAATACCTAGAACAATAAAGTTATCCACTCTAAGTAGTCTTTGAGAACTAGTAAGACGAAATCAATATTATCAAGTTTTGCGTCAGTATTTAAAAACAGGAAAAGATTCTTTGAAGAATTTAAACTATAAACCTACTTGATAAGATCTTATATACTTTAGGCTTGTTTAAAGAAGCAGAAGTGTATAAAGTATAGACGTCTTTAATGAAGTATATCTTGTGAAGTATATGCATATTTCAGGTAGTAGATTCTTAAAACTATAGGACTGTTTTACTGACATTGACCTCTGTAGGCCTAAACAACAGGCCTGTTTCACTAAAATGTGTTGTTTAAACATATGGGACAATTATCAGAGATGTCCACCGCTGCCCCTCCAACCAGCATCCACCACCACCACCACCACCAGCATTCAATAACCAGCATCCACCACCACCACCAGCCATCAACAACAAGCAACCACCACCACCACCAGCCATCAACAACAAGCAACCACCACCACCAGCCATCAAAACAGCACCACCACCACCACCACCACACAACAAGCAACCACCACCACCAGCCATCAACAACAAGCAACCACCACCACCAGCCATCAACAACAAGCAACCACCACCACCACCAGCCATCAACAACAAGCAACCACCACCACCACCAGCCATCAACAACAAGCAACCACCACCACCAGCCATCAACAACAAGCAACCACCACCACCAGCCATCAACAACAAGCAACCACCACCACCAGCCATCAACAACAAGCAACCACCACCACCAGCCATCAACAACAAGCAACCACCACCACCAGCCATCAACAACAAGCAACCACCACCACCAGCCATCAACAACAAGCAACCACCACCACCACCAGCCATCAGCAGCCAGCAACCACCACCATCCATCAACAACCACCAACCACCACCACCTTCCATCATCTACCACTACCATCCATCAACAACCAGCAAAGCCAGCGTTCACCACCGTCACTACCAACAACCAGCAACCACCTAGCATCCATCATCGTCACCATCCACCACCGTCACCACCAACAACTAGCCAGTAACCACCACCACCCGCTGACAACCAACAACCGTCACTCACCACCCACCAACCATCAATAACCTCCATCACCTTTACCTCCACCATCTCTACCTCCACACCACCACCACCACCACCACCACCACCACCACCACCACCACCACCACCACCACCACCACAGCCCTCTCACCAATTTGTAATTCTGAGGAAGTTTGAGGTGCGAGTCTTATTATGTAGGGAGGCGTCGTTAAGAGTATTCAGGAGGAAGTAATCATTTTAATGCCACTGAGTGAATTACCACAGTTAAACGCCAGCAGATAATTAACACGAGTGTAGGTGCTTCACGGGAGCTGCTGAGGCAAGGGCAGGAGGAAGGATGGGCAGGACGAGCAAGAATAGCAGGATGAGGGTGAGTAGCAAGAACAAGAATAGCAGGATGAGGGTGAGTAGCAAGAACAAGAATAACACGATGAGGGTGAGTAGCAAGAACAAGAATAGCAGGATGAGGGTGAGTAGCAAGAACAAGAATAACACGATGAGGGTGAGTAGCAAGAACAAGAATAGCAGGATGAGGGTGAGTAGCAAGAACAAGAATAGCAGGATGAGGGTGAGTAGCAAGAACAAGAATAGCACGATGAGGGTGAGTAGCAAGAACAAGAATAGCAGGATGAGGGTAGTAGCAAGAACAAGAATAGCAGGATGAGGGTTGAGTAGCAAGAACAAGAATAACAGGATGAGGGTGAGTAGCAAGAACAAGAATAACAGGATGAGGGTTAGTAGCAAGAACAAGAATAGCAGGATGAGGGTGAGTAGCAAGAACAGAATAGCAGGATGAGGTTATGCAGAACAAGAAAAAGCAGGATGAGGGTTAGTAGCAAGAACAAGAATAGCAGGATGAGGGTGAGTAGCAAGAACAAGAATAGCAGGATGAGGGTGAGTAGCAAGAACAAGAATAGCACGATGAGGGTGAGTAGCAAGAACAAGAATAGCAGGATGAGGGTTAGTAGCAAGAACAAGAATAGCAGGATGAGGGTTAGTAGCAAGAACAAGAATAACAGGATGAGGGTTAGTAGCAAGAACAAGAATAACAGGATGAGGGTTAGTAGCAAGAACAAGAATAGCACGATGAGGGTGAGTAGCAAGAACAAGAATAGCAGGATGACGGTTAGTAGCAAGAACAAGAATAGCAGGATGAGGGTTAGTAGCAAGAACAAGAATAGCAGGATGAGGGTGAGTAGCAAGAACAAGAATAGCAGGATGAGGGTTAGTAGCAAGAACAAGAATAACAGGATGAGGGTTAGTAGCAAGAACAAGAATAGCAGGATGAGGGTGAGTAGCAAGAACAAGAATAGCAGGATGAGGGTTAGTAGCAAGAACAAGAATAACAGGATGAGGGTGAGTAGCAAGAACAAGAATAGCAGGATGAGGGTAGTAGCAAGAACAAGAATAGCAGGATGAGGGTAGTAGCAAGAACAAGAATAGCAGGATGAGGTAGTAGCAAGAACAAGAATAGCAGGATGAGGGTAGTAGCAAGACAAGAATACAGGATGAGGTAGTAGCAAGAACAAGAATAACAGGATGAGGGTTAGTAGCAAGAACAAGAATAGCAGGATGAGGGTTAGTAGCAAGAACAAGAATAACAGGATGAGGGTTAGTAGCAAGAACAAGAATAGCAGGATGAGGGTTAGTAGCAAGAACAAGAATAACAGGATGAGGGTTAGTAGCAAGAACAAGAATAACAGGATGAGGGTTAGTAGCAAGAACAAGAATAACAGGATGAGGGTTAGTAGCAAGAACAAGAATAACAGGATGAGGGTTAGTAGCAAGAACAAGAATAGCAGGATGAGGGTTAGTAGCAAGAACAAGAATAGCAGGATGAGGGTTAGTAGCAAGAACAAGAATAGGAGGATGAGTAGAAAGAACAAGAATAGGAGGATGAGTAGGAAGAACAAGAATAGGAGGATGAGTAGAAAGAACAAGAATAGGAGGATGAGTAGGAAGAACAAGAATAGGAGGATGAGTAGGAAGAACAAGAATAGGAGGATGAGTAGAAAGAAAAAGAATAGGAGGATGAGTAGAAAGAACAAGAATAGGAGGATGAGTAGGAAGAACAAGAATATGAGGATGAGTAGGAGGAACAAGAATAGGAGGATGCATAGGAAGAACAAGAATAGGAGGATGAGCGTGAGTAGCAAGAACAAGAATAGGAGGATGAGTAGCAAGAACACGAATAGGAGGATGAGTAGAAAGAACAAGAATAGGAGGATGCGTAGGAAGAACAAGAATAGGAGGTTGAGGGTGAGTAGCAAGAACAAGAATAGGAGGATGAGTAGGAAGAACAAGAATAGAAGGATGAGTAGGAAGAACAAAAATAGAAGGATGAGTAGGAAGAACAAGAATAGGAGGATGAGTAGCAAAAACAAGAATAGGAGGATGAGTAGGAAGAACAAGAATAGGAAGATGAGGGTGAGTAGGAAGAACAAAAATAGGAGGATGAGTAGCAAGAACAAAAATAGGATGAGTAGGAAGAACAAGAATAGGAAGATGAGGGTGAGTGGCAAGAACAAGAATAGGAGGATGAGGGTGAGTAGGAAGAACAAAAATAGGAGGATGAGTAGCAAGAACAAGAATAGGATAAGTAGGAAGAACAAGAATAGGAGGATGAGTAGCAAGAACAAGAATAGGAGAATGAGTAGGAAGAACAATAATAGAAAGATGAGTAACAAGAACAGGAGGATGAGGGTGAGTAGGAAGAACAAGAATAGGAGGATGAATATAATAGTGGAGGATGAGTAGGAACATGAATAAGAAGACGAAGACTAGAAGGATAAGAAAGAGTAGGAAGACGAAGAATAGGAGGATGAGAGGGGGGATTGGCGAGTGGAAGAAGAGACAAAGAGAAAGAAGCGGAAAAGGTGGAGAATTGTAGGACATGGGTAGAGGAGGAGGAAGAGGATGAGAAGGTTAGTGAGGAAGAATATCTTCAGGTTAATGACAGGGAAAGAAAGGTGGAAAAGGAAGTAGTAGATGAGAGGAAGAAAGGAAGAGAAGAAAACGAAAAGATAAGAGGAAGAAATGAAGGGGGAAGAGCGAATATGTGACGATGGAAGAAGAGAAAGTATATGAGAGGGAGGAAGGAAGGGGAGAAAGCTAATAGATAAGAGGGAGGGAGGTAGGAAGGGGAGAAAGTGGAAGCAAAGAGAAAAGAGTTGGAAAAGAAGAGAGATAAGATAGATAAGAGTACTTGGAGGATGGTGGAGAGAGTGGAGTTGGAGGAGAAGGGTGAGTATGTGGAGAGATAGAGATGACTAGTGAAGTGTGAGGAGAAGAGAATGAGTGTGTGGTGGGAGAAGAGTGTTGAGAGAGTGATGTGTGGAAGGAGAGTGTGGTGGGAGAGTGTGTGGAGGGAGAGGCGTGAGTGTGTGGAGAGGAGAGTGTGTGTGTCAAAGGATAGCGTGGTGGGAGAGTGTGTGGAGGGAGAGGCGTGAGTGTGTGGAGAGGAGAGTGTGTGGAGTGAGTGTGTGGAGAGGAGTGTGTGGAGGGAGAGGAGTGAGTGTATGGAGAGGAGAGTGTGTGGATGGAGAGGAGTGAGTGTGTGAAGAGGAGAGTGTGTGGAAGGAGAGTGTTGGAGGGAGAGTGTGTGGAGGGAGAGGAGTGAGTGTGTGGAGAGGAGTGTGTGGAAGGAGAGTGTGTGGAGGGAGAGGAGTGAGTGTGTGGAAAGGAGAGGTGAGAGTATGGAGTGTGTGGAGGTAATGTGGGTATGAAATAATAAGGACAATGTGAAGAGGGAGGGGTTAGGATAGAAGAATACGAAAGAGAGCAGGTGGAAATAAAAAGTAAAGGAGGCAGGAAGCAAAACACAAGGAGAGAGAAAGACGAAATTTGATTTTGAATGTAAGATTGTTATTGAGACGAAGGTGTACTCACCTAATTGTGGTTGCAGGGTCGAGACTTAGCTCCTGGCCCCGCCTCTTCGCTGGTCGCTACTAGGTCCACTGTGTGTAATAATAATAATAATCATGTGTGTGTGTGTATTCACCTATTTTTAGTTGCAGGGGTCAATTCACAGCTCCTGGCCCCGCCTCTTCGCTGGTCACTACTAGGTCCACTGTGTGAGTAATAATAATAATAATAATAATAATATTATTATCAACAAAACATGATGTCAGGAGCTCGTTGTTACCCTCTGTTGATCCCATTTTCTTTACTCGAGGAGCATTAACTAAACTAAAACGTTTTCACTTATTCCTGCCATCTAGGGAATCGCTTTTATTCTGGTGAAGGACTCTTGACCCAAAGAACTGGACCTGACCTCTATTTCTTTGTATTTAATCTGATCACCTCCCATTCCCCAGACGCTGTATGACCCCTACGCGTTTACCGTTTCCTATAATAATAATAATAATAATTATTATTATTATTATTATAGCTTGTCACCTCGTATTCTTATTCCCTCACACTGCCTCTACTTCACTTTCTCTCGTGTTTCCTCTCCCTTTTCACCTCTTCTCACTCTCCTTACCTCTTTCTTCCCTTTATATCACTTATTTCCATCTCTTGCTCATTCGCCTCATCTCCCATCATCTCCCATCATCACATTCTCCCACCACGAGTGATTATCGTCCGCATTTCAATGTTTCCGGGTGATTTGCGGCCACCTTTGTTGCCTGACGTATAATGCGCCCATTTATTTTAAATTACTTATTTGTGGTTAATTATACTTTTTAAGACTCAAGTGGCACTCACAACTGAACTACCCGTGTTCGACCCAGGGGCGAGTGGAAACGTTGGGCAGGTTTCCTTACACCCTGTTCACCTAGCAGTCAGTAGGTACATTTGTGTTAGTCGACTGTTGTGAGTCGCATCCTGGGGGTAGACTATCAGAGGAACCTAAGTGAAACGAGTTAGTAGCCCTGTGGGTTAGTAGCTCCAGGTTAATAGCTCCGGGTTAGTAACTCTGGGTTAGTAACTCCGGGTTAGTAACTCCAGGTTAATAACCCCGGGTTAGTAACTCTGGGTTAGTAACTCCAGGTTAATAACCCCGGGTTAGTAACTCCGGGTTAGAAACCCCGTCAACCCTTCATCCTCTCCCCGTCACCCCCACTCCGTCACCCCACCGTCCCAGGCCCGTCACCCCACCGTCTCAACCTGTCACCCCACCGTTCCTTCCCCGTCACCACACCGTCCCCACCCCGTCACCCCCCGTCCCTACCCGGTCCCCACTCCGTCCGCCCAATGTCTCCACCCCCTCGCCCTACCGTCCCCACCCCGTCACCCCACCGTCTCCACCCTGTCCCCCACAAAAAGTGTAAGCTGCTCAGTACACGAGTTGCTAATCAACTGGGTGACTCGACAACACTCACTATGTGATCATTACACTTTATACGCAACCCATTGTGATGCTGCAGGCCTGCCTCTCTTCTCTCTCTCTCTCTCTCTCTCTCTCTCTCTCTCTCTCTCTCTCTCTCTCTCTCTCTCCTCTCTCTCTCTCTCTCTCTCTCTCTCTCTCTCCTCTCTCTCTCTCCTCTCTCTCTCTCTCTCTCTCTCTCTCTCTCTCTCTCTCTCGCGGGCGCCTCCCTCCAGAATATCCCCAAATCCACCTCAAATCCTGGATAAAGACGCATGTGGAGGGGTAAAGGGGAGAGTTAGACTAAATGATGAGGTAGGGGAGGATGGGGAGAGAGAGAGAGTGAGAGAGAGAGAATAATGAGGGACGAGAAAGAGTGAAGAAAAAATAAATTATCGGGACTAAGATTGGATGAAGAAAAAGATGGTAGCGAGAAGGAAGAAAATTAAGCGAGGATGAGCAGGGAGAGGATGAGCAGGGAGAGGATGAGCAGGGAGAGGATGAGCAGGGAGAGGATGAGCAGGAGAGGATGAGCAGGAGAGATGAGCAGGAGAGGATAGCAGGGAGAGGATGAGCAGGGAGAGGATGAGCAGGGAGAGGATGAGCAGGGAGAGGATGAACAGGGAGAGGATGAACAGGGAGAGGATGAACAGGGAGAGGATGAACAGGGAGAGGATGAACAGGGAGAGGATGAACAGGGAGAGGATGAACAGGGAGAGGATGAGCAGGGAGAGGAGAAAGACAAACAAAAAAGTGAGGAGAATAAAGAGGATAAAAGAAAATAAGGAGGCAGTAAAGGGAGGAGGAGAAGGGGTAAGGGACTGGAGAAGGGGAGGGACGAGTGGGGAGGGGGGGAAGGGCAAGGGAGTACAAAAAAAATCTAGAACTAAGCCCCCAACTAGATGTAAAAGTAATTTGCTAATTAGTTCCCGAATTTTGACATGGCGCTGCTAACTTTTGGCACTGTCGGAGAAAAAGGCGGAGGTCGGGGGGAATTAGTAGATGAGGCGGTGTGGGGGGGGTGGAGGAGGTAGTGGTGGAGGTGGTGGTGGAGGAGGAGGTAGTGGTGGTGGTGGAGGTAGTGGTGGTGGAGGAGGTAGTGGTGGTGGTGGAGGAGGTAGTGGTGGTGGTGGAAGTGGTGGTGGAGGAGGAGGTAGTGGTTGTGGAGGAGGTAGTGGTGGTGGTGGAGGAGGTAGTGGTGGTGGAGGAGGTAGTAGTGGTGGAGGAAGTGGTGGTGGAGGAGGAGGAGGTAGTGGTGGTGGAGGAGGTAGTGGTGGTGCTGGAGGAGGTACTGGTGGTGGAGGAGGTAGTGGTGGTGGTGGAGGAGGTAGTGGTGGTGGAGGAAGAGGTAGTGGTGGTGGAGGTGGAAGTGGTGGTGGAGGACGAGGTAGTGGTGGTGGTGGAGGAGTTAGTGGTGGTGGAGGACGAGGTAGTGGTGGTGGTGGAGGAGGTAGTGGTGGTGGTGGAGGAGGTAGTGGTGGTGGTGGAGGAGGTAGTGGTGGTGGTGGTGAAGGAGGTAATGGTGGTTTTGGAGGAGGTAGTGGTGGTGATGGAGGAGAAGGAGGAGGAGGTGGTGGTGGTGGAGGAGGAAGGGAAGAGGTAAAGGAGGAGGGGAAGAAGTGGAGGAAGAGGGGAGAAGTGGAGGAGGAGGGGAAGAGGTGAAGGAGGAGGGGAAGAATGAAGATGGAATAGAGAAAGAAGAGGAATAAAGATGGTGGGTCTGTTGTCTCACCTCTTAAGTGGTGAATTAATATATTTCCCCGTTAATTAACATCTGTTAACCTGTTTTCCCGTTAGCTAGCGTCTGCTAATCTGTTTTCCCGTTCAATAGTACCTGTTAAATAACGTCTCTTAATCTAGTTCATTAACATCTGTTAACCTGTTTCATCAGTTAACTGACGTCTGTTATCCTGTTTCTTCCGTTACCTAACGTCTGTTAAGTAGTTTCCTCCAATAGCTAATGCATCTTAAACGTGTTCATTCGTTAATTAACGCCCGTTAACACAATTACTTCTGTTAATTTGCGTCTCTGTTAACCTGCGTCCGCCGTTAACTGCCTCATACATCTCCACTCTCTCAGACTTATCAGTACTACTGTTGCTTTTACTGTTGCTGTTGCTTTTACTGTTGCTGCTGCTTTTACTTTTAATGCTGCTTTCGCTGTTGCTGTTACAGCTACTACTTCTGATTTTCCTGCTATTTCTGTTATTGTTATTGCTTCTTTGGCTGCTGTTACTACTGCTGCTACTGCTGTTGTTTCCACTGATGCTACTGCTGTTGTTTCCACTGATGCTACTGCTGTTGTTTCACTGCTGCTACTCTATTGTTTTCACTGCCGCCACTATTGTTTTCACTGCTGCTACTGCTATTGTTTCACTGCTGCTACTATTGTTTCACTGCTGCACTATTGTTTTCACTGCTGCTACCTATTGTTTTCACTGCTGCTACTATTGTTTTCACTGCTGCTACTGCTATTGTTTCCACTGCTGCTACTATTGTTTTCACTGCCGCCACTATTGTTTTCACTGCTGCTACTGCTATTGTTTTCACTGCTGCTACTATTGTTTTCACTGCTGCTACTGCTATTGTTTCCACTGCTGCTACTATTGTTTTCACTGCTGCTATTGTTTTCACTGCTACTGCTATTATTTCCACTGCTGCTACTGCTATTGTTTTCACTGCTACTACTATTGTTTCCACTGCTGCTACTATTGTTTTCACTGCTGTCTCCACTGTTGCTACTATTGTTTTCACTGCTGCTACTGCTGTTTCCACTGCTGCTACTGCTGTTTTCACTGCTGCTACTATTGTTTTCACTGCTGCTACTGCTATTGTTTCCACTGCTGCTACTGCTTTTGTTTTTACTGCTGCTACTGCTATTGTTTTCACTGCTGCTACAGCTATTGTTTTCACTGCTGCTACTGCTGTTATTTCCATTGCTGCCACTGCTATTGTTTCCACTGTTGTTACTGCTATTGTTTCCACTGCTGTTACTCTATTATTTCCACTGCTGTTACTGCTATTGTTTCCACTGCTGCTACTGTATTGTTCCCACTGATGCTACTGCTATTATTTCCACTACTGCTATTGTTTCCACTACTGCTATTATTCCCACTGCTGCTACTGCTATTGTTTCCACTACTGCTATATTTACACTGCTGCTACTGCTATTGTTTCCACTACTACTATTATTTCCACTGCTGCTACTGCTATTGTTTCCACAACTGCTATTATTTCCACTGCCGCTACTGCTATTGTTTCCACTACTGTTATTATTTCCACTGCTGCTACTGCTATATTTCCACTGCTGCTACTGCTATTGTTCCCACTGATGCTACTGCTATTGTTTCCACTGCTGCTACTGCTATTGTTTCCACTACTGCTATTGTTTCCACTGCTACTGCTACTATCACTGCTGTTACTGCTGTTATTTCCACTGCTGGTACTGTTATTATTTCCATTGCTGATGCTGCTATTATTTCCACTGCTGTCACTGCTATTGTTTCCACTGCTGTTATTTCTATTGTTTCCACTGCTACTCCTATTGCTATTTCCACTGCTGCTACTGCTATTATTTCCACTGCTGCTATTGCTATTATTTCCACTGCTGCTACTGCTATTATTTCCACTGCTGCTATTGCTATTATTTCCACTGCTGCTATTGCTATTATTTCCACTGCTGCTATTGCTATTATTTCCACTGCTGCTATTGCTATTATTTCCACTCTGCTATTATTTCCCTGCTATGCTATTATTTCCACTGCTGCTATTGCTATTATTTCCACTGCTGCTACTGCTATTATTTCCACTGCTGCTACTGCTATTATTTCCACTGCTGCTACTGCTATTATTTCCACTGCTGCTACTGCTATTATTTCCACTGCTGCTATTGCTATTATTTCCACTGCTGCTACTGCTATTATTTCCACTGCTGCTACTGCTATTATTTCCACTGCTGCTACTGCTATTATTTCCACTGCTGCTACTGCTATTATTTCCACTGCTGCTATTGCTATTATTTCCACTGCTGCTACTGCTATTATTTCCACTGCTATTGCTATTATTTCCACTGCTGCTACTGCTATTATTTCCACTGCTGCTACTGCTATTATTTCCATTGCTGCTATTGCTATTATTTCCACTGCTGCTACTGCAATTATTTCCACTGCTGCTATTGCTATTATTTCCACTGCTGCTATTGCTATTATTTCCACTGCTGCTGCTGCTGCATCTTCCACTGCTGCTACTGCTATTATTTCCACTGCTGCTATTGCTATTATTTCCACTGCTGCTATTGCTATTATTTCCACTGCTGCTGCTGCTGCATCTTCCACTGCTGCTGCATCTTCCACTGCTCGCCACCATTACCATTAGCGTCCCCGGGCGGGCGGACGGGAAGAAGGGCTGGTGGTCGTGAGGGAGGGCGGGCGGGCGGGTTGTCGGGTGTTCGGGAGGGAGGTCGGGTGGTCGGGCGGTAGGTCGGGAGGACGGGCGGGAGTTAGCACACTAAGTACCATGGAAGTTGGGACCTCAAGACTCCAGCCAGAAATTTAATGGCGGGTGAAAAAAAGTGGCAGCGAAGGTTTTAAGCAAATGAAGATGGCTCGAACCTCCCACACCAAAAGTTAATTAATGATAGATTTTTGTTGGAGCTGGGTGGGGATTGTTGGAGATTTGGAGACTGTTGGTGATTTGTTGTTGTTGGAGGAGGAAGAAAGGGGGGAAGGAGATTATTTATATGGAGGTGGCAATGGTCTGGAGGGTTGGGAATGGTGTTGGTGGTAGTGGCTAGGTTGGTAGCGTCCTCAGCTCACACACTGAGGCTCTGAGATCGATTCCCGACACGGGTGAAACGTTGAGTTTGTTTCCTTACACCTGCTGTCCCTGTTCACCTAGCAGTAGGTAGGTACCTGGGTGTTAGCCGACTGTTGTGGGTAGCATCCTGGGGAAAAAAGATTAACCCAAGTCGTTAGAAATGCTCCGCATAAACCAGGAACTTTCTATATAGTACATCAGCTACGTCTGTGTCAGGTGTATAATGTACTCATTGTTATTATTATTATTATTATTATTATTATTATTGGTTAGATAGTGGTGGTTGTTGTGGTGTATTAAAAACATTGTCTTAAGAGAATAATTCCTACAAAATTAAATTTTTACTTAAAAATTCTGATTTTTTAAATTCTAAAATTTATTGTCAAAATTCATATTCTCTATTATTCTTAATGAATAATAGAAAAATAATAGAGTGCTGAAAATAATAAAGAACAATAGACTGCTTAAAATAATAGTGAACAGAAACTAATAGAGTGCTGAAAATAGTAGAGAATAGAGAATAATAATGCTTAATATAATAGAGAATAATAGTGTTTAATATAATAGAGAATAATACGTAATGATTAATATAATAGAGAATAATACTCTTAATATAATAGAGAATACTAGAGTGCTGAAAATAATAGAGAATAGAGAATAATAATGCTTAATATAATAGAGAATAATAATGCTTAATATAATAGAGAATAATAGTGCTTAATATAATAGAGAATAATAGTGCTAAAAATAATAGACAATAATAAGAGTGCTTAAAGCAAATCACCCTCAATTTTAACGTTAAAATCATCCTGCCAAGCAACGAAATCCCATTTTAAAAGGCAACCATAAAAAAATATTTTTTACAAATTATCGTAATCTAAACTTAGAAAAAAATGGGAGTAATGGTAACTTTTAGAAAAGTGTAGCGAATATGAACAGCTGTTGAAGTCTGTAATAAGCGGCGGCATTTAAAAAGCGTGTTCGTGTCTCGAGTCTCAGATAAGTTAGCCTAACATTTTTGAATAACTAATTTGGAAAATGAAAGGTTTGGGGCGGCGCACGTGGGATGTTAACCTGCTTCTTGTAGTGTGTTTTACCCTCCGTAAGGATGCTTTATATATATATATATATATATATATATATATATATATATATATATATATATATATATATATATATATATATATAAAAGATACATAAAGGTGATATCAAAATATGCAACAACCACTGAAAATGAATTCAGCCTTCGTCTATATATATTATATATTTTATATATAATTATATTTAAAATATATTATATATATAATATATGTGTAATATATATATATATATATATATATATATATATATATATATATATATATATATATTATATATATATATATATATATATATTATATATATATATATATATATGGGAGTTAGTAAATCCTCCGTATAACTTGAAACATCTCACCTCAGAGCGAAATATTTCACCTCTGCACGAAACATGTCATATCTGAGAGAAGCATTTCACCTCTGAGCAAAACATCTCACCTCTGAGCGAAACATCTCACCCATGAGCGAAACTTTATGTAATTAAGGTTTGCTCTTCTGTAAGTGTATTTAGATTATTATTGTTATTTTGCTTTCTACTCAGTCAGCCAGCCAACCAACCAGCCAGCCAGCCAACCAGTCAGTCAGCCAACCAGTCAGTCAGTCAGCCAACCAGTCAGTCAGTCAGTCAGTCAGTCAGTCAGTCAGTCAGCCAGCCAACCAGTCAGTCAGTCAGTCAGCCAGCTAACCAGTCAGTCAGTGAGTCAGCCAGCCAGCCAACCAGTCAGTCAGTCAGCCAGCTAACCAGTCAGTCAGTCAGCTAACCAGTAAGTCAGTCAGTCAGTCAGTCAGCCAGCTAACCAGTCAGTCAGCCAGCCAACCAGTCAGTCAGTCAGTCAGCCAGCCAACCAGTCAGTCAGTCAGTCAGTCAGCCAGCCAACCAGTTAGTCAGTCAGTCAGCCAACCAATCAGTCAGTCAGCCCGTTAGCTATTCAGCCAGTCAGCCAACCAGTCAGTCAGTCAGCCCGTTAGCTATTCAGCCAGTCAGCCAACACATAAACTGGATCCAGCATTCTTGAACTTAAGCCTTTTCTCGTGCAACTTAAGTTGGAAAACAGCCGTAAAGTCTTGGTGCCACTTGGCGCCACACTGTTATCAGTGTCAAGTTGATGGATATAACTTAGTCAAGACAGTGTTGTTATCAGTGTCAAGTTGATGGATGTAACTTAGTCAAGACAGTGTTGTTATCAGTGTCAAGTTGATGGATGTAACTTAGTCAAGACAGTGTTGTTATCAGTGTCAAGTTGATGGATGTAACTTAGTCAAGACAGTGTTGTTATCAGTGTCAAGTTGATGGATGTAACTTAGTCAAGACAGTGTTGTTATCAGTGTCAAGTTGATGGATGTAACTTAGTCAAGACAGTGTTGTTATCAGTGTCAAGTTGATGGATATAACTTAGTCAAGACAGTATTGTTATCAGTGTCAAGTTGATGGACGTAACTTAGTCAAGACAGTATTGTTATCAGTGTCAAGTTGATGGACGTAACTTAGTCAAGACAGTGTTGTTATCAGTGTCAAGTTGATGGATATAACTTAGTCACGACAGTGTTATCAGTGTCAAGTTGATGGATGTAACTTAGTCAAGACAGTATTGTTATCAGTGTCAAGTTGATGGATATAACTTAGTCAAGACAGTATTGTTATCAGTGTCAAGTTGATGGATATAACTTAGTCAAGCCAGTATTGTTATCAGTGTCACGTTGATGGATATAACTTAGTCAAGACAGTGTTGTTATCAGTGTCAAGTTGATGGATATAACTTAGTCAAGACAGTGTTGTTATCAGTGTCAGGTTGATGGATGTAACTTAGTCAAGGCAGTATTGTTATCAGTGTCAAGTTAATGGCTGTAACTTAGTCAAGACAGTGTTGTTATCAGTGTCAAGTTGATGGATGTAACTTAGTCAAGACAGTATTGTTACCAGTGTCAAGTTGATGGATATAACTTAGTCAAGACAGTGTTGTTATCAGTATCAGTGTCAAGTTGATGGATATAACTTAGTCAAGACAGTGTTGTTATCAGTGTCAAGTTGATGGATATAACTTAGTCAAGACAGTATTGTTATCAGTGTCAAGTTGATGGATATAACTTAGTCAAGACAGTATTGTTATCAGTGTCAAGTTGATGGACGTAAGTTACACTTAATAAGTTACGACTCTGTATGAGAAGTCTTACAAGTGGAGTGCTGTGATGACGGTGAAGGGCTCTTGATTTAAGGAATCTGAACTAATCGCCCCTCCGACTATTTATTCTTCCGCCTCCCTCATCCACCCACCTCCCCGCCCACCCTCTGGTGGTGACCCACCCACCTTACCGCCCACCCTCTGGTGGTGACCCACCCACCTTACCGCCCACCCTCTGGTGGTGACCTACCCACCTCCCCGCCCACCCTCTTTTGGTGACCCACCCACCTTACCGCCCACCCTCTGGTGGTGACCCACCCACCTCCCCGCCTACCCTCTGGTGGTGACCCACCCACCTCCCCGCCCACCCTCTGGTGGTGACCCACCCACCTTCCCGCCCACCCTCTGGTGGTGACCCGCCCACCTGGCCGCCCACCCTCTGGTGGTGACCCAGGAGAAGGAGTCATCAAGCAGGCTGCCCGCCACCCACCCTTGCCGCTGTCAAAGTTGTTAAATTGTAATTGGAAAAGTTGTGGTAATTTTGGGAGATGTTGGTGCGGGTTGATTTTAGTGTGAGATTGTTAGTAGTCTAAAGTTACCCCTTAGTCGACCTCTTGTTTGCTAGGGGAGGGGCAGGGGGAGAGGAAGAGGGAAGGGGCATGGGGAGAGGAAGAGGGGAGCGGCATGGGGAGAGGAAGAGGGGAGGGATGTAGAGAGGACAGTGTAACGGGGAATGAAAGAGATACAGAAAAATGGGAAAAAGTTGTGTGTATATATATATATATATATATATATATATATATATATATATACACTAACGTTCTGCCAAGTGAGTGTAAAACGGAAGCCTGTATTTGTTTTACATGATGGTAGGATTGCTGGTGTCTTTTTTCTGTCTCATAAACATGCAAGATTTCAGGTACGTCTTGCTACTTCTACTTACACTTAGGTCACACTACGCAAACATGTACACGTTTATTGTATACACACTCATCTGAGTTTTCTTTGATTTTATCTTAATAGTTCTTGTTCTTATTGCTTTTCCCTTTCATATCCATGGGAAGTGGAATAAGAATCTTTCCTCCGTAAGCCATGCGTGTTGTAAAAGTCAACTAAAATGCCGGGAACAATGGGCTAGTAACCCCTTTTCCTGTATAGCTTACTAAAAAGAAAAAGAAGAAAACCGTCAAAGTGGGATGTTTGAATGTGCGTGGATGTTGTGCGAATGATAAGAAAGAGATGATTGTAGATGTTATGAATGAAAAGAAGCTGGATGTCCTGGCTTTAAGTGAGACAAAGCTGAAGGGGATAGGAGAGTTTCAGTGGGGAGAAATAAATGGATTAGGTCAGGGTTTCAAATAGAGTTAGAGCTAAAGAAGGAGTGGCAATAATGTTGAATAATCAGTTATGGCAGGTAAAGAGGAATATAAATGTATAAATTCAAGGATTATGTGGAGTAAAATAAAGGTTGGATGTGAAAAGTGGGTTATAGTAGGTGTTTATGCACCTGGAGAAGAGAGAAGTGTAGAGGAGAGAGAGAGATTTTGGGAAATGTTGAATGAGTGTGTGGGGAGTTTTGAACCAAGTGAGAGAGTAATTGTGGTTGGGGATCTTAATGCTAAAATGGGTAAAAATGTTGTGGAGGGAGTAGTAGGTAAATTTGGGGTGCCAGGGTAAATGTAAATGGGAACCATTAATTGAGCTATGTGTAGAAAGAGGTTTGGTAATAAGTAATACATATTTTATGAAAAAGAGGATAAATAAATATACAAGGTATGATATAGCACGTAAGGAAAGTAGTTTGTTGGATTATGTATTGGTGGATAAAAGGTTGATGAGTAGGTTTCAGGATGTACATGTTTATAGAGGGCAACGGATATATCAGATCATTATTTGGTTGTAGCTACAGTTAGAGTAAAGGTAGATGGGACAAAAGAAAATGGCAACAGCAAGTAAGAGAGAGGTAAAAGTGTATAAACTAAGGGAGGAGGAAGTTAGGATGAGATATAAGCAACTATTGGCAGAAAGGTGGGCTAGTGCAAGTAGGAGTAGTGGGGGTTGAAGAGAGTTGGGATAGTTTTAAAAATGCAGTATTAGAATGTGGGGCAGAAGTTTGTGGCTATAGGAGGGTGGGTGCAGGAGGAAAGAGGAGTGAGTGGTGGAATGAAGAAGTAAAGGGTGTAATAAAAGAGAAAAAGGTAGCTTATGAGAGGTTTTACAAAACAGAAGTGTTAATAGAAGAGCAGAGTATATGGAAAGTAAAAGAAAGGTGAAGAGAGTGGTGAGAGAGTGCAAAAGAAGAGCGGATGAAAGAATGGGAGAGGCTCTGTCAAGAAATTTTGCTGAAAACAAGAAAAATTTTGGAGCGAGATAAACAAGGTAAGAAAGCCTAGGGAACGAATGGATTTGTCAGTTAAAAACAGAGTAGGGAGTTAGTAGATGGGGAGCTGGAGGTATTGGGTAGATGGCGGGAATATTTTGAGGAACTTTTAAATGTCGATGAAAAAAGGGAGGCGGTAATTTCATGTACTGGCCAGGGAGGTACAACATCGTTTAGGAGTAAAGAAGAGCAGGATGTGAGTGTGGGGGAGGTGCGTGAGGCATTACGTAGAATGAAAGGGGTAAAGCAGCTGGAACTGACGGGATCATGACAGAAATGTTAAAAGCAGGGGGATATAGTGCTGGAGTGGTTGGTATTTTTGTTTAATAAATGTATGAAAGAGGGGAAGGTACCTAGGGATTGGCAGAGAGCATGTATAGTTCCTTTATATAAAGGGAAGGGGATAAAAGAGAGTGTAAAAATTATAAGGAATAAGTTTACTGAGTATACCAGGTAAAGTGTATGGCAGGGTTATTATTGAAAGAATTAGAGGTAAGACAGAGAGTAGGATTGCAGATGAGCAAGGAGGCTTTAGAGTGGGTAGGGGATGTGTAGATCAAGTGTTTACAGTGAAGCATATATGTGAACAGTATTTAGATAAAGGTAGAGAAGTTTTCATTGCATTTATGGATTTAGAAAAGGCATATGATAGAGTGGATAGGGGAGCAATGTGGCAAATGTTGCAAGTGTATGGAATAGGTAGTAAGTTACTGAAGGCTGTAAAGAGTTTTTATGAGGATAGTGAGGCTCAGGTTAGGATGTGTAGGAGAGAGGGAGATTACTTCCCGGTAAAAGTAGGTCTTAGACAGGGATGTGTAATGTCACCATGGTTGTTTAATATATTTATAGATGGGGTTGTAAAAGAAGTAAATGCTAGGGTGTTGGGGAGAGGGGTGGGATTAAATTATGGGGAATTAAATGCAAAATGGGAGTTGACACAGTTACTTTTTGCTGATGATACTGTGCTTATGGGAGATTCTAAAGAAAAGTTGCAAAGGTTAGTGGACGAGTTTGGGAGAGTGTGGAAAGGTAGAAAGTTGAAAGTGAACATAGATAAGAGTAAGGTGATGAGGGTATCAAACGATTTAAATAAAGAAAAATTGGATATCACATTGGAGAGAGGGATTATGGAAGAAGTAAATGTTTTCAGATATTTGGGAGTTGACGTGTCAGCGGATGGGTTTATGAAGGATGAGGTTAACCATAGAATTGATGAAGGAAAAAAGGTGAGTGGTGCGTTGAGGTATCTGTGGAGACAAAAAACGTTATCCATGGAGGCAAAGAAGGGAATGTACGAAAGTATAGTGGTAACAACACTCTTATATGGGTGTGAATCATGGGTTGCAAATGCTGCAGCGAGGAGGAGGCTGGAGGCAGTGGAGATGTCCTGTCTAAGGGCAATGTGTGGTGTAAATATTATGCAGAAAGTTCGGAATGTGGAAATTAGGAGAAGGTGTGGAGTTACTAAAAGTATTTGTCAGAGGACTGAAGAGGGGTTGTTGAGGTGGTTTGGTCATTTAGAGAGAATGGATCAAAATATATTTCACTTGGAGAGCGTATAAATCTGTAGGGGAAGGAAGGCGGGGTAGGGGTCGTCCTAGAAAAGGTTGGAGGGAGGGGGTAAAGGAGGTTTTGTGGGCGAGGGGCTTGGACTTCCAGCAAGCATGTGTGAGCGTGTTAGATAGGAATGAATGGAGACAAATGGTTTTTGGGACATGACGATCTGTTGGAGTGTGAGCAGGGTAACATTTTGTGAAGGGATTCAGGGAAACCAGTTAATTGATTTAGTTGGACTTGAGTCCTGGAAATGGGAAGTACAATGCCTGCACTTTAAAGGAGGGGTCTGGGATAGTGACAGCTGGGAGGGACTTTTCTCAGCTGTCGTATCTGAGCGCCTCTGCAAAGACAGTGATTATGTATGAGTGTGGTGAAAGTGTTGAATGATGATGAAAGTACGTATTTTCTTTTTGGGGATTTTCTTTCTTTTTGGGTCACCCTGCCTCGGTGGGAGACGGCCGACTTGTTGAAAAAAAAAATATATATATATATGTCGTGCCGAATACGTAAAATTGGTCAGTTAGCAAGAACTCATTTAAAATTGTTCTTCCTAAAATTTTCTTTTATACTTATATGAACCTTAGAAACTTACCTAGGTAAGTTTTCTGAGGTTCTTTTGGTACAAAATTATTAATTTTTACATTAACATAAATGAAAAAAATATATCTTTAATAGTATAAAAGAAAATTTTAGAAAGGACTTAATTTTAAATGAGTTCTTGCTAATTGACCAGTGTCGTGCCGAATAATTAAAACTTGCGATTTTGGCTTAAATAGCAACGCACTTCTTGCCGAATAGAGCAAGCGAAAATTTGTGTATGCAATAATTTCGCAAAAATCATTCTGAATCTAACTAAAAAAATATATTTCACTGTGTTTGTTTATTATTAAATTATTGTAAACCTATATAAAATATATTTAATTGGATTAGGCTAGATAAAATTGCACTTATGAGTTCTTGCTAATTGACCAATTTTACCTATTCGGAACGACATATATATCAGCCTGGCCGAAATAATGAAGGCTGGTGCCACACTCGACTATACTAATGATTGGGTGACTCTTCTTATGTCACATCCGCCTTTACTGCTCAAGGTATGACGATCCAAAAAACGGTACACCATCACCATCATTTATTCAACAGCTGTCTTGTCAGACGTGTTTCCCCTCAAGGTAGGATGACCCAGAGGAGGAAATACCTGCTTTGTCTGTCAGGAAGCAGGCTAAAGTGTCTCCTGACACGGGTCTTAGTCTCGTTAGTGACCCGCTAAGTGATTAAGAATCCGCTAGTCTACCCTGCCAGGATCCCACACCATTTAAAAACCTAAAACACAAAGTAGATTCCTAAGATTATTGCAAATACCAGATTAACTGTGAGTGTATAAACCTAAGAGATATACACCTCTTGTTGTGTATACTTTGTGATGTATTAACGAGGGGGAAGGGGTGAGGAGCGAGGGAATATTGATAATTGGCTCGTTATTGCCAGTAACGAGGTGCTAATATGCTAGCCAAGAGCCTCTGATGCCATCACCGTATTAACGAGCTGAAACCTATTTTTTTCGGTTTCATAACTGGTAAATTGATTCCTGGGTTTTAATGGGTCAGGTGGACATATATTGTGGGTTGAGACCCAGCGGCAGCTAAGACAAGATCCCAGAAGGCCTACAGCAGTAGGCCTGTGACTTAACAACAGTATGTCTCCTGTCACCTACAGCAGTAGGCCTGTGACCCACAATAGGTCTGTCATCTACTGCAGTAGGCCTGTGACCAATAATAGGTCTCCTGTCATCTACAGCAGTAGGCCTGTGACCCACAATAGGTCTTCTGTCATCTACAACAGTAGGCCTGTGACCCACAATAGGTTTGTCATCTACAGCAGTAGGCCTGTCATTTACGGCAGTAGGTCTGTCATCTACAGCAGTAGGCCTGTCATCTACAGCAGTAGGCCTGTCATCTACAGCAGTAGGTCTGTCATCTACAGCAGTAGGCCTTTCATCTACAGCAGTAAGTCTGTCATCTACAGCAGTAGGCCTTTCATCTACAGCAGTAAGTCTGTCATCTACAGCAGTAAGTCTGTCATCTACAGTAGTAGGCCTGTCATCTACAGCAGTAGGCCTGTCATCTACAACAGTAGGCCTGTCATCTACAGCAGTAAGTCTGTCATCTACAGCAGTAGGCCTTTCATCTACAGCAGTAAGTCTGTCATCTACAGCAGTAGGCCTTTCATCTACAGCAGTAAGTCTGTCATCTACAGCAGTAAGTCTGTCATCTACAGCAGTAGGCCTGTCATCTACAACAGTAGGCCTGTCATCTACAGCATTAGGGTTCATTATACAAAAGATAAAACAAGTTGACAAGGCGCCTTAAGCCTTCATTGAGAGTTTCAAAATTCTATCAGCCGACTCCAAAGACTTTTTTTATATACAAAACGATTTTACAGACTAAGAGGTGTTAGCCTACCTCAGCTCCTCTCAAAACCCCGCGTTATCTAAGATATACCACCCCATTCCCCCAGGATGCCACCCACAACAGTCTACTAACACCCAGCTACCTACTAACCGCTAGGTGAACAGGAGCAGCAGGTGTAAGGAAACATGCCCAGTGTTTCCACCAGTGCCGGGGATCGAACCGCGGACCCCTCAGTATGTGAGGTGAGTGGGCTGCCAACTGAGCCACGGGACATCTTTTTTAATGGCTCTAGAATATATGCTTCAGAATGGTTGTATATTTATTATAGACCTAAAATACTTGTAAGAGGATTTCACAATGCTAATAGCGGGTCGAAAAATACCCGTCTGTCTAAAAAAATTATGATAATAGTTCTTAAACACCTGCAGTGTTAACAACAGTTTATGATCATGGTTCTTAAACACCTGCAGTGTTAACAGTTCATGACCATAATTCTTAAATATCTGCAGTGCTAAGAAAATGCCGATTGTATTCTCAAAAAGCTAAGAAAATGATCAAAATAGCAATGCACTGTCTTTTTTCCAGTAATTTTACAATATAGTTCATCACTGAGCAACCTGTCCTCAGATTTATACCGTTCGTGAGAAAATGGACGCTCCAGATGACCAAAAGCCCCAGCTGCGGGTCGTCACATGCATGAGACCCGCGTCAGGAAACACTTGTCTTGTTCCCCTACAAAACTTACCTAACCTGGCCCCAGGCAGGGTGGCCAGAGTAGGAAAAGTCTGGTGACGGGTAGCAGGTACATCACAGGTAAGACGGGTAGCAGGTACATCACAGGTAAGACGGGTAGCAGGTACATCACAGGTAAGACGGGTAGCAGGTCCATCACAGGTAAGACGGGTAGCAGGTACATCACAGGTAAGACGGGTAGCAGGTACATCACAGGTAATACGGGTAGCAGGTACATCCCAGGTAAGACGGGTAGCAGGTACATCACAGGTAAGACGGGTAGCAGGTCCATCACAGGTAAGACGGGTAGCAGGTACATCCCAGGTAAGACGGGTAGCAGGTACATCACAGGTAAGACGGGTAGCAGGTACATCACAATTAAGACGGGTAGCAGGTCCATCACAGGTAAGACAAGTAGAAGGTACATCACAGGTAAGACAGGTAGCAGGTACATCACAGGTAAGACGGGTAGCAGGTACATCACAGGTAAGACGGGTAGCAGGTACATCACAGGTAAGACGGGTAGCAGGTACATCACAGGTAAGACGGGTAGCAGGTACATCACAGGTAAGACGGGTAGCAGGTACATCACAGGTAAGACGGGTAGCAGGTACATCACAGGTAAGACGGGTAGCAGGTACATCACAGGTAAGACGGGTAGCAGGTACATCACAGGTAAGACGGGTAGCAGGTACATCCCAGGTAAGACGGGTAGCAGGTACATCACAGGTAAGACGGGTAGCAGGTACATCACAATTAAGACGGGTAGCAGGTCCATCACAGGTAAGACAAGTAGCAGGTACATCACAGGTAAGACAGGTAGCAGGTACATCACAGGTAAGACAGGTAGCAGGTCCATCACAGGTAAGACAGGTAGCAGGTACATCACAGGTAAGACAGGTAGCAGGTCCATCACAGGTAAGACAGGTAGCAGGTCCATCACAGGTAAGACGGGTAGCAGGTCCATCACAGGTAAGACAGGTAGCAGGTCCATCACAGGTAAGACGGGTAGCAGGTCCATCACAGGTAAGACAGGTAGCAGGTACATCACAGGTAAGACAGGTAGCAGGTACATCACAGGTAAGACAGGTAGCAGGTACATCACAGGTAAGACAGGTAGCAGGTACATCACAGGTAAGACAGGTAGCAGGTACATCACAGGTAAGACAGGTAGCAGGTCCATCACAGGTAAGACAGGTAGCAGGTACATCACAGGTAAGACAGGTAGCAGGTCCATCACAGGTAAGACAGGTAGCAGGTCCATCACAGGTAAGACAGGTAGCAGGTCCATCACAGGTAAGACAGGTAGCAGGTCCATCACAGGTAAGACAGGTAGCAGGTCCATCACAGGTAAGACAGGTAGCAGGTCCATCACAGGTAAGACAGGTAGCAGGTCCATCACAGGTAAGACGGGTAGCAGGTCCATCACAGGTAAGACAGGTACAGGTCATCACAGGTAAGACAGGTAGCAGGCCATCACAGGTAAGACAGTAGCAGGTCCATCACAGGTAAGACAGGTAGCAGGTCAATCACAGGTAAGACAGGTAGCAGGTCCATCACAGGTAAGACGGGTAGCAGGTACATCACAGGTAAGACGGGTAGCAGGTCCATCACAGGTAAGACGGGTAGCAGGTACATCACAGGTAAGACGGTAGCAGGTCCATCACGGTAAGACGGTAGCAGGTCCATCACAGGTAAGACGGGTAGCAGGTCCATCACAGGTAAGACGGGTAGCAGGTCCATCACAGGTAAGACGGGTAGCAGGTCCATCATAGGTAAGACGGGTAGCAGGTCCATCACAGGTAAGACGGGTAGCAGGTCCATCACAGGTAAGACGGGTAGCAGGTACATCACAGGTAAGACAGGTAGCAGGTACATCACAGGTAGCAGGTACATCACAGGTACCTCAGCGGGTGGGTGTGCAGAGTTGTGAACCCGCAGTAACTCTCTCTGGGTCGCCACGTTTCATTATTTGTTTACATGTGCTCCTTGTACAATGCTTTATTAGTTTTGTTTTGCTTCCTCCTACTTTCATTTTTTATTCTTCCACTTCCATGAGTGGATGTGACCTGACCTGACTAGATCAGGTCACATTCATTTAGGTTGGGTCAGTGGCTTAAACCGGTAGGTGACTTGAACCTGCCTCGCATGGGCCAGTAGGCCTGCTGCAGTGTTCCTTCTTTCTTATGTTCTTTATGTTCTAGTCGCTGCTGTAGTTGCCTAGTTTGCTTGCTTGAATTTGATGGGGGTTGAGCTCCTGCTGTTGGTCTTCTTTCTTAACTCATAGCTAACTGACGTGTGTGTGTGAGAGAGAGAGAGAGAGAGAGAGAGAGAGAGAGAGAGAGAGAATTTGTGTTACTCACATATTGCGGGTGTCAATAAATCTGGGTGGGTATTTTCGGTGAGGGAGCATGGAGCACGGCAGCCCTGGCTGTGTTCTGCATATTGTGTCCGTCGTGACTGCATGTACTTGCTCAGCTCTAATTTTATATATAGTTTATATTGGCCGTTTGTAGTGTCTTCACATAGTGTCTATAGAACATAAGAAAGGAGGAACACTGCAATAGGCCTGTTGGCCCATAGTGACTTACGTATTCATATAGTCTTTAATTGTAGTGTTTTCATATAGTGTCTATATATACTGTAGAATTTTTATATAGTCAATAGTGGCTGTTTGTAGTTCCTTTATATAATATCTATAGCGACGGTAGTGTATTCAGAGTCTATAGTGGTGTAATGTCTTCATATAGTGTGTATAGTGACAGTGTTAGTGTTTTTTATGTACTATTTCGCACTGCTAAATAGTAACTGTGTGTGTGTGTGTGTGTGTGTGTGTGTTGTGTGCTGAATATTTTACAGCAGAGATGTCCTAGAGCTTCAGTACCTGCCTAATAGAGTTCTGCTTAACAGGTTTCTTAAACGCAGACAACACGGGTTAGGTTAGAGAACTGAGTTAACTGAGTCCAAGTCACATTGTTTATTATTTTGAACTCGCCAGCCGTCTTCCACTGAGGTAGGGTGACCGCTAAAAAGAAGAAACTTATTCACCATTATTCACTCCATTCCCGTTTTACCAGAAGTGTGCTGTCATCACAGCTCAGATGACCTTGCGAACTTAACATACTGGCCCCTCGTTTAGAGTGCAGGCACTACACTTCCCACCTTCAGGCTAACTGGTTTCCCTGAATCCCTTCACGAATGTTACCTTGTTCACACTCCAACAGCACTTCAAGACATAGAAAGTACTTAGTCTCCAATCCAATTTAACAAGTTCACACAAGCCATTTGGTTGTTCAAGCTCCTAGCACTCTAAGCTTCTTTTGCCTCTCTCTGTTCAACCCTTAATTGGATGACCCTTACCCCTCCTTCCTTTCACCCTAGATTTGCATACCCTCTTAGTCATTCTGTTTTGCCCTAACCTCTCTAAATGCCCAAACCACCCCAACGAAACCCCTTTAGCCCTTTGAATTAAACTTTTTGGAAACCTCACACCTTCTAATCTCCATAATTCTAATTTTCTGCATAATATTCACACCACACATTGCTCTCAAACACATCTCCACTACTTCCAGCCTTCGCATTGCTGAACGTTTAAAACCCATTCTTCACACCCATGTTAGTACCACAAAACTGGTACATTCTCCTCTTTTTATCACGAGAAACTAATATAGCTTTATGTATATCATGCTGCCTGGTAGTGTCTTCTCGTTACTAATACACCTTTATACAGACCTGCTTCACCAGTTTTTTTTTTTGCTCAGTTGAATTTACAGGCTATGGCGTGCTGTGCTGTCTCAGCTCATTTCAAAGTCTGGCCTTATCTAAGGTATACTATCACCCCAGGTGGGCTCCCACGACAGTTGGCTAACACCTAGGTACGTAAAAAGAGCTGCCCATACTTCTTCACCTGGTTCAAGATTGACTCCGGGTCCTTCGGTTGTGTGCCCAAGATGCTACTACTGAGCTACATGCTACATATTTTTTTTTTGTTCTCGACTCTAGCCTCCTAGCCTTCTTCTAGTCCGCAGCCTCCCTCCCTATTCTATTTTCACCCTATCTCTCCCCGAGCCTCCCTCCCTACTCCATCTTCACCCCACCTAAATGCGCTGCCTCTGGTTCTACGAAAAAATCTAACATGACATTTAAATTCACAGCAACAGCCGCCTGTCGAATCCCAGCCCTGTGGGCGGAGGGAGGGAGGGGGAGATTGGCCAGGCATGAATCACGGATACATATCGTTGGGATAGAGAGGAAGGGGTATGGGGAGGGGAAGAGGGGTGAAGTGAGGTAGGTGAGATGAAAAATGGAAAATGAAGAAGATGAATGAAAGGAAGGATGGAGAAGAGGAGTGTGGAGAGGTGTGTGAGTGGTGTACGAGAAGGGGGTAGGGGGGGGAGAGCTCTGGAAGGAAAGGGAGGGGGGAGAGGAAGGAATATAGAAGGAACGTTTGGGGATGCTGGGATTGATGGAAGCAAGGGAGGGGATGTGTTGGGACGAGAGTGAGCTGGGATGTGGGGAATTGAAAAGTAGGGTAGAGGCAGAAGGAGCAGGAAAAGTAGGGTTCTCTGAGGAGAGGGAGTTGGGGACATTTGTAGGGAGGTGAGGAGGAAAAGGGGCATTGGGGAGGGGGAGTGTTAGGAGGGGGGTGCAAAGGGTGTGCAGTGGCAAAGGATAACAGGCATGGTAGAAGCCACTTGTCTTCTCTTGTGTCATTTTCTTTTGTTTTCAGTTGTCTTCATGGTTACTGTTTCCCCTCAGAGTGTTATATTGATTTGTCTTCAATTACTTTTACTAATACTACTACTAATAGTAATAATAATAATAATAAGTAATAATAATTATATAAAATAAATAAATAATAGTAATATAATAATAATTATATTTTTTTATATAATAATAATAATAACAGATGTAGTAATATTATTTATAATAAATATATTAATATAATAAAATATGGTGGTAATAATATCAATAATATATTTTTATTTTTATAACAATAACAGTATCAAAGTTAGTGGTGAAGTTTGAAGTCACCCGCTCATTAATATACTGAGTGCCCTCTGACATAACAGTAAATGATCCAGTCAGTCAATGATTTCGTTGGTCGGTGAATGTTAGTTAAGTCACCCGCTCATTCAATCAGTCACTGGAGTGCCAACTCTGACATATACAGTCAGATGATGGGTGTCGGTTTGATCAGTCATCGGATGTGTTGACGTTGGTTTGGTGAGCCATCTATCTGTCATAGTCATTTCAGGTGGTGAGCGGGCGCTTGAGTCCTTAACCATTGACCTGCCACATCAATGTGTGTATTATGATACGAAATGAACGTACTTGACCTGTGTGTGTGTTAGTTACCATTTTGTTATATGCACTTGTCGATAGATACTTGGGCTGTTTGTGTGTGTGTGTGTGTGTGTGTGTGTGTGTTCTTACCTATTTATGGTTGCAGGGGTCGGTTCACAGCTCCTGGCCCCGCCTCTTCGCTGGTCGCCATAGGTCCACTGTCTCTCCCTGCTCCATGAGCTTTATCGTATCTCTTCTTAAAGCTGTGTATGGATCCTGCCTCCACTACACAACTCTCCTGATTGTTCCACTTCCTGACAACTCAACGACTGAGGAGAATCTTCGCCTCACCTGTCTACAGTATATAAGTCGCTTCTTCGCACACATGCTGTATTCTTTTCAAGATAGATGGATTGATTATATAGACTCCCGGCTGAGGGACTGATTACTTCCAACTCCTCCTGATTTTCACCATTCTTCTTTGTATGGACTGATGAAGTCACTGTGTGGCGAAACGTTTCCTCAGTAAAGATACCCAAGTGTTGCACTTGTGTCTATTTTATCAACTTGTCGGTTCTCTGAACCATTCATCTACGAGTTGAAGGAGGAGCTACAGAGTGGGAGAACATGGAATGTGTTACAAGTGTGTGTTACTAGAATTACAAAAAAAAATGTATAACAGTAAACACAACCGTGGACACCAAGAACATGACGCTGTTGCTGTAGATGCAAGTGAACCATTCTGAACCTTGCAACAACTATAGTGCTGGATGCATCCTGTATCACTACAGAGGAATGGCCGCCCCTCCCACCTAGAGTGAGAGCCACAAAACCATAGGGAAAAAAAAACGTTCTCGCCTCACACAGTGTCCGTGGTTCGATCCCCGACACGGGTGGCAATGCTGGGCGTGTTTCCTTACACCTGCTGTCCTTGTTCACCTAGCAGTAAGTGTGTACTTGGGTTTTAGTCGACTGGTGTGGGTCGCATCCTGGGGAACAAGATTGAAGGACCCCAATGGAAATAAGACAGACAGTCCTCGATGACGCACTGACTTTCTTAGGTTATCCTGGATAGCTAACCCTCTGGGTTAAAAATCCCAACAAATCTTATCTTACCACCCCGGGGAAATGATGCCCACAACACCCCGGGGAAATGATGCCCACAACACCCCGGGGAAATGATGCCCACAACACTCCGGGGAAATGATGCCCACAACACCCCGGGGAAATGATGCCCACATTACCCCGGGGTATAGATTGTCCACATCAACATGGTTGGGAAGAATCACGCCCACTGCAAGACAAGGAATGTAAACATCAAGCCGTAGCTACAACAATAAATCTGATTCACAGTAAGTTTGATCGGGAATCGTTCCATCTCTTGATGTCTGCGACAAATAGACACGCAGTTACATAGGAAAGTTATTGTGATTGGCTGGAGAATTTGTTTACAGTGATTGCTGTGGCTTGTCTCTGGCCAATCACACCCCAGGTGGGTGCGGCCCCGGCTAGGCAGCGGGCTGCAATCATGAACATTTTCATACCTGGACAACCTTCATGTTGCTTGTCCTATTTAACACAGACTGTCAAATCAAGAATGTCAAATTTTGGATTCGTAATTTCATTCCTGGTTTTTCCATTCTGAGTGGATCTAATATAGGCACGGCTGCTCCCCCGCGTAAATTAATATCAAAATATGGCATCTGTGTACTCCTGTGCCTAATCCGTTAAAAATGCGTTAAAATCAGTTAGAATCTGTTTAGAGATAACAGACAATTGGAAGGAAGTATCACCTTAAGATAAAGGCCAGATTGAATGTCTTTTCAGGTTTCTGCCCCTTCAAGAAGAGTTTCTTGAGGCTGGTGAAGGGCTCTTGATCCAAGGAATTGAAACCGCCCCTTGGATCAAACGTGATTTTTCTCCCATTTCCCGGGCACTACATGACTCCAACGGGTTTAGCATCTCCACATGAATATAATAATGTGTTGGACGGCCATTTTGAGTGTTGATGCAACGAGTATTAACAAGGTAACAGGTAAATTGTAACAGAACAGTAATGAGCAGGTAATTAATTGATTATAAATGTGTTAATGAAGAGCAGCCAGCCCGCCAGGGAGACTATTGTGGCTTATTGTTGTTGATAGTGAGTTGAGGTCACCAGTCTCCCTCACCCCAACCCACTTTTAACAAAATTGGATACACTAGCAGTGTGCTGGTACACTGTTGTTTATGATAGTTACATAGTGGGAAGAAAAAGTGTCTTGTTTTTCCCTGGCTTATTGCATCACACAGGATAGCTCACATACATGGTGTTGAAATGTGTCAACCTGAGGCGAGGGACTTCCGTAAGACAATGAAGATATTCCATTAAAGGTTCATCAGCTACCGTAGCTTCAAAAATTTCATTGCAGCAAGACTGGAGTTACTATCACTTGGGAGTTACGTACCATCTCTCAGGATGGTCTATTCCATACACCAGAGAAATGAAGTTTTATGAAGATATCTCCGTCATAACAGAGCAAGGGCAATATATTATCCACACCCCCTCCCATCCACACCCGTATCACATCCCCTTCTATTCCCACATACCCACCCAAATTATCTACCACCCACACCATGCACAACACCCACATCACGTGCTCCGCCCACTTTACGAACCCCACACCATGCACCACACCCACTCCATGTACCACACCCACACCCTGTCCCTGTTCAGCCAGCTGCCTTGAGGCTGGAACAGGCGGGTGGGTGGGTTGGTGGGCGTCTGGGCGGGCGGGTGGGCTTTAGGTCGGCACCATTGTTGAGGGAGAGTTAGAATGCTCTCCCGGACTTCACAAGTTTAGATTGATCTCGCAAATTTTATTTCCATCATAACCAACAGTCAAGTTTCCCAGACCTTTGTCTGTTGCCACACGCTCATCCGCGCCTTTCTGCACTCCCGCATTCATCACTAACTCTGCCTTTGACACACATTCTGGTATGGGGAGTCGATAGTGAACGGTATTCCGAGGGTGTGGGGAGTAATTGGGACAGGGAAGAAAAATGCGAAAGAGTTGGAGAATTAAAAATAAATGTTTGAGAATTTGGTTTGGGCAAGTTCCACCCCCCGAAGCCTCTGATTCCCTTTGTCGGATGTACGAGAACTCACAGTTCATACCTTTCTGCCAGCTGGGCTCGAACCACCGGCTTAATTCTCCATTCCCGCAAATGCACACTCCCACACCAGCACCACACTCAAACCCAATTGGCCAAAAATACCCAACGAGGAGAGAATATCGAACCAGAAGGAAATATATTTGGGCGACAGGTGAAACAAAACGGATTTCGGGGACTTGCAGGGTATTAAGATTTTCGGTAGGAACCTTGCATGGATTTCCGCGTGCGTTTGAGCCATTCTCGCCCGTGTGCGCCCTCGCCTTAGGGCCCAGGGTGAAACATTGAGGGAGACGAGACGCAACAATCAGAACCGCTTCTTTTCCCTGAAGATCAGAGGGCTCTTGTGTCAGATGATATCTCGAGGTGGAGCCTACGAATTGTTTCCATTTTGCTGGAGCGCGTTCCCTCACACTAGCCCCCCCCCCTCTCTCTCTCTCTCTCTTTCTCTCCCCCCCTTGCCAAGAAAGGTTCCTATTTATTTTTCTCTCGTTTTATCTTGCGAGATTTATAATCTAACTTCTGCATTAGCTGATTTAAAGTTTTAGCCGCCAAGCATACTTAGCACCACTAGCACTGCACACCTCTCACCACGCCCACCACACCGCTACTACCACCACCACACCATCACCATACCCAGATTCACCGCTGCTACAACCACCACACTCAGACCCACCTCTACCACCACACCTAGACACACCTTCACTACCACCGCACCCAGACCCACCACTGCACTCACCACCGCTACCACTCTCTCACACCCACTACCACCAACACGCTCACCACCATCACACCTAATACACCCGCTACTACCACACTCACCACCACCACTATATTATCACCATACCAACTACACCCATCACTTCACACCCACCACCACCACTACACTACCACCATACCAACCCACCCACCACCACCCACTATACTACCACCATACCAATCCCACCCACCACCACACACTACACTACCACCATACCAACCACACCCACCACCACCACTATACTACCATCATACCAACCACACCCATCACTACACATCCACCACCACCACTATACTAGCACCATACCAACCACACCCACTGCTACACATCCACCACCACAACTACACTATCACCATACCAACCACACTCATCACTACACACCCACCACAACCCCTACACTACCACCACACCCATCACTACACACCCACCACCACAACACCCACTACCACCACACTCACCCACACCACTCACTCACCCACACACCCACACCACCACCACCACAGCACCACCACCACCCACCACCACACACCCCCACCACCACCACAGCACCCACCACCACCACAACACCCACCACCACCACAACACCCACCACCACCACAACACCCACCACCACAGCAACACCCCCCACCACCCACCACAGCACCCACCACCACCACACACCCACCACCACCCACAGCACCCACCACCACCACAGCACCCAACCCACCACCACCACCACAGCACCCACCACCACCACCACAAGCACCCACCACCACCACCACAGCACCACCACACCACCACCACCACCACAGCACCCACCACCACCACCACAGCACCCACCACCACAACACCCACCACCACCACCACAGCACCCACCACCACAACACCCACCACCACCACAGCACCCACCACCACCACCACAGCACCCACCACCACTACCACAGCACCCACCACCACAGCACCCACCACCACCACCACAGCACCCACCACCACCACAGTACCCACCACCACAACACCCACCACCACCACAGCACCCACCACCACCACCACCACAGCACCCACCACCACCACCACCACCACCACCAACACCCACCACCACCACCACCACACACCACACCACCACCACCACCACAGCACCCACCACCACCACCACAGCACCCACCACCACCACCACAGCACCCACCACCACCACCACAGCACCCACCACCACAGCACCCACCACCACCACCACCACCACAGCACCCACCACCACCACCACAACACCCACCACCACCACCACCACCACCACCACCACCACCACAGCACCCACCACCACCACCACAACACCCACCACCACCACCACCACAACACCCACCACCACCACCACCACAACACCCACCACCACCACCACCACAACACCCACCACCACCACCACCACAACACCCACCACCACCACAACACCCACCACCACCACAGCACCCACCACCACAGCACCCACCACCACAGCACCCACCACCACCACAACAACAAGCATACATTACCTCGCGACGACTATAAAATAAAACTAATTCTTCATATTTGGGTACAATTAATTGGCCCAGGCAAAAACGCCTCGATTTTTTTCTGTGCAAGTTGCCGAGTTGTGCAATAAATTTCTGACGTTTTGTGCGCTTTTCAGCAGTCCTTCCTCTGTTGTTGTGATTCACAGAAAACGGAGAACACCTCTGCCAGCTCCTGGTTTTGTTAGTTTCTGGTTGATGTTAGATGTTAGTTTCTGGTTGATGTTAGATGTTAGTTTCTGGTTGATAGTAGATGTTAGTTTCTGGTTGATAGTAGATGTTAGTTGCTGGTTGATGGTAGTTGATGTTAGTTTCTGGTTGATGGTAGTTGATGTTAGATGTTAGTTTCTGGTTGATGTTGTTAGTGTATTAGATGTCAGTTTATGGTGAATGTTTTAATTTCCGTTAGGTGTTAGTTTCTGTTAGATGATTTTACCAATATTTCTGGTTTCTGTTAAACTATGTTAGAATTTTTAATTCGTTAGATATTGTTTTCTTATTAATGTTGTTAGCTTCTGTTTAACGCTGTTAGGTGTTGTTAGTAATGTTATGTTAAATATTATTAGCAATAGTGTTGTTTTCTTGTTAAATGGCTTTAAAAATGTTAGATGTTAGCAGTGTTATTTTATGTTAGATGTCATTAACAGTAATGTTAAATGGTGGTAAAATGTTGTTTCTTTATGTTGAATGTTGTTATCAATGTTAGTATTTCTTAAATGCTAACAGTGGTGTTAGTTTATGATGTATGTTGTTTGTGTTAGCGGTTGATAATATTGTTAGCTTTGTTAAATATTTTTAGTTTGTGTTAACAGTGTATTTAGTTTATAGTAGATGTTAGTTTGTTAATAATGTTGGTTTCTGTTAGATGTTTGCAACGTTATGTTAAATGTTGTTAGTGTGTGTTACATACTGTTATTAATGTTACTAGTTTATATTAGCGTTAGCAGTGTCATGGTGTTAGTCTGTTAGTTGTATGGTAGATGTTAGGAATGTTAATATTATATATTGAGTTAGAAGTTGTGAGCAGTTGTTAGTAGTGGTACAAATTGTTATAAGGATGGATAAAATATTAGAGATATCTATTATATGTGTGTTTGGGGGATTAGATGGCGTTAGAAATCTTGTTAGTGGTAAAATGGGCCATTATAGCACCATCTATTACACTGCTAACACCTAAGCATCTAGAAATATGTAGGTGCTTAGGTGTTAGTGGTGTAATAGCGTGGAGAAGGGAGTTTAATCTGGACCAGAAAAAATGGGTTTTAATGAAGGGGGTAAAAATGTCGGTGATAGGCAGAAAGATGTGCATGCTGGTGTTAAATTGGTGCCAGAAAAGATGTGCATGCTGGTGTTAAACTGGTGCCAGAAAAATATGCGTCATTCTTTGAGTCTGACGCCGGTTTTTTTTTTGACGGAGCACAAAATATGTCTTTGTTTTGTGGTTTGATGAGCGTGTGTGTGTGTGTGTGTGTGTGTGTGTGTGTGTGTGTGTGTGTGTGTGTGTGTGTGTGTGTGTGTGTGTGTGTGTGTGTGTGTGTGTGTGTGTGTTAGGTGTGGTACCTGTGTGACTGTGTCTTCTGTGGCTGACGCTAGATGGCTCTGTCAAGGGTGGTGCTGGCGTGTTAGTGTTATTCTGCAGTTCAGAAAGATGCCTATCCATATTAGGGAGAGAGAGAGAGAGAGAGAGAGAGAGAGAGAGAGAGAGAGAGATGCTTGTTAGAGAGCATCGTAATGTTAAATAAGGGGAATAATTATAGGGAATGGTAGTTTTGTCGGTGTGATAATGTGTTTGTCGGTGTGATAATGTGTTTGTCGGTGTGATAATTTGTTTGTCGGTGTGATAATGTGTTTGTCGGTGTGAGAGCATATTTGTAGGTGCGAGACAGTGTATTTGTGAATTAGTGTATTTCATAGTGTTAACGCTCTAGTGCTTTCAAAAGTGTTTCATATTCGTTCTGATATTTTTCTTATTGTGTTTGTTCCTCAGTCTTTAAATCAGTTGTAACTGTTTTTGGATTCCTTATTCTTGATTCTGTTTTTTTTGTGTTTGTTTGAAAGTTTTGTGTAGTTGCTTGTTTATGATGTTTAGTTTAGCTTTGATTTGTGCTGTAGCTTTATTGTTTCTCTGTACCTTCTTTGTTTTCCTTACAATTTTTCATTTTTTACTCTTTCTTCTTTTCGTGTGTAATTTGTCTTACCTTCTTTTTACGTTTTTCTTTACTCGTTATACGTATATTTTTCGATTTGTGTCTCACCGTCATTATATCTTTATTATTTTTAATATCTCTATCGTTAGATTCGTTATCTATATTATTTGTAATCTCTCTAGCGTTAGTTTCGTAATATATATATATATATATATATAAATATATATATAATATATATATATATATATATATATATATATATATATATATATATATATATATATATATATATATATATATATATATAATTTGTTTTAATTGCAAGCGTTTCCCGAGTAATTTTTCTTTCTAGGTTTATAATATATTTCCGAGTTTTGTGTGTAACCTTACACTGGCTGAGCTCTTTTGTGCTTAATATGTGATGCGAGTGCTTACTTCTCAGTCTGTGGTGTGTGTGTGTGTGTGTGTGTGTGTGTGTGTGTGTGTGTTTGTGTGTGTGTTGTATGTTAGGAGGGCAAACTGAACCGCTGTGGAGATTTTCCAGCAGCTAGGGTTCACATACTGGTGTATGTGAACCACTATCATGGTAGCATAGCATTCACTCACCTTCACAGCTCCTAAACTATCATGGTAGCACAGCATTCAGTTTACTATCATGGTAGCACAGCATTCAGTTACTATCATGGTAGCACAGCATTCACTCACCTTCACAACTTCCTAAATATTCTATAAACACTAGAATTATAATTAAGGGGACACCATTATCTCTATTGAGATTTTTAATCAGGAGATTAAAAAAAAACATTGAGGGGTGATTCATCCTTCACAGTATTGTAGAGATCGTCCATTGCCTCGTACAAGGAAATAATCCGTAAAGGTCTTTAATCTTATCTTCCTTGAATATCTTGCAAGGTTATATTTGTTAACTAGAGAATCTTCCTCGTGATTCAGAAGCTATTGTTTTCTCGGAGAGTCTTAGAGCGGCCTTGTGTAAGAGGGGAGTCACCGAGACTCACTGCTCGCTCTCCACGCCCTTTTGTATTGAATCAAGTTATTCTTGATATAACCTCCGCGTCTTGCAAACAGTATTTTCCAGGCCTCGTTCATCCGTGTTCCAGGGATGTTCGATCAGTGTTCCAGCGTCTGTGTGAGGCGGCAGTGTTCCAGCGTCTGTGTGAGGCGGCAGTGTTCCAGCGTCTGTGTGAGGCGGCAGTGTTCCAGCGTCTGTGTGAGGCGGCAGTGTTCCAGCGTCTGTGTGAGGCGGCAGTGTTCCAGCGTCTGTGTGAGGCGGCAGTGTTCCAGCGTCTGTGTGAGGCGGCAGTGTTCCAGCGTCTGTGTGAGGCGGCAGTGTTCCAGCGTCTGTGTGAGGCGGCAGTGTTTCAGCGTCTGTGAGAGGCGGCAGTGTTCCAGCGTCTGTGTGAGGCGGCAGTGTTCCAGCGTCTGTGTGAGGCGGCAGTGTTCCAGCGTCTGTGTGAGGCGGCAGTGTTTCAGCGTCTGTGAGAGGCAGCAGTGTTTCAGCGTCTGTGAGAGGCAGCAGTGTTTCAGCGTCTGTGAGAGGCGGCAGTGTTTCAGCGTCTGTGAGAGGCGGCAGTGTTTCAGCGTCTGTGAGAGGCGGCAGTGTTTCAGCGTCTGTGAGAGGCGGCAGTGTTTCAGCGTCTGTGAGAGGCGGCAGTGTTTCAGCGTCTGTGAGAGGCGGCAGTGGCGTTGTAAAGAGCCCGAGGGCGCGGGGGATCAGAGGCTGGATCCTGGAGGAAAAAAAATCCTTTCTACAATTAGCCTCCATTACGAACACAAGGGCTCTGGTGAGAGCTGGATTCCCCAGAGAGCTTCCTCGCTGCCTCCACCGCTACAGATTTTCACACCACCAGATTCTCACCTCTGCTGCTGCTTCTTGCTTCTCCGCTGCAGATTTTCACCTCTACGGCTGCTTCTCTCGTTACAGATTTTCACACCACCAGTTTCTCACCTTTGCTGCTGTTTCTGGCGCTACAGATGTTCACACCACCAGATTCTCACCTCTGCTGCTGCTGCTGCTGCTGTTTGACGCTACAGATTTTCACATGACCAGATTCTTCCCTCGGCTGCTGCTGCTTCTGCTACTGCCAGCTTTGCCTGCTGTTTGTGGGGAAGCTGTGTTAGAGTATTCCTCGCTATTGTCTGCTGTGTACCAGATTTTGATTGGAAATGCCAAGGTGCGGTTTGATTGCTGTAATCCGATGTCTGTGATAACCCGTTCTAAACCCATGTAAGTTATGCAGTACAAAGCTGCGGTAGAGGCTCGATGCTCCGTCCGTTAATGGAAGTGGTTGCAAAACACGAACTGCTGTTGATGTAGGGCGTAAATGACGTGATGCAGTCAATAGTGAAGAAAAGACAAAGTTTGTAGAACTAGCTTTGCTAGTGGTGTAACAATGGTTTAGAATTGATGTAGCCGTGGTTTACCATTGATGAAGCCGTGGTTTACCATTGATGTAGCCGTGGTTTACCATTGATGTAGCCGTGGTTTACCATTGATGTAGCCGTGGTTCACCATTGATGTAGCCGTGGTTCACCATTGATGTAGCCGTGGTTCACCATTGATGTAGCCGTGGTTCACCATTGATGTAGCCGTGGTTTACCATTGATGTAGCAGTGGTTTACCATTGATGTAGCCGTGGTTTACCATTGATGTAGCCGTGGTTTACCATTGATGTAGCCGTGGTTTACCATTGATGTAGCCGTGGTTCACCATTGATGTAGCCGTGGTTCACCATTGATGTAGCCGTGGTTCACCATTGATGTAGCCGTGGTTCACCATTGATGTAGCCGTGGTTTACCATTGATGTAGCCGTGGTTTACCATTGATGTAGCCGTGGTTTACCATTGATGTACCGTGGTTTACCATGATAGCCGTGTTCACCATTGATGTAGCCGTGGTTTACCATTGATGTAGCCGTGGTTCACCATTGATGTAGCCGTGGTTTACCATTGATGTAGCCGTGGTTCACCATTGATGTAGCCGTGGTTCACCATTGATGTAGCCTGAATTTATAAACTTCCTTGCAAAGACTGCAACCAATCACACATAGAAAACACATGTAGCAATCTAGTTACCCGTAGAATAAACACAAGGTATGTTAGATGTTTAATGTGTTTATAACACTATGGGTGTTCGTATTTATGATGACACTATAGATGTTTCATGTCTTCTTGAGATAACAGAAGATTTTTAAAAGTTGTATTAGATATACTACACAGAAGGTTCATATATATATATATATATATATATATAATATATAATATATATATATATATATATATATATATATATATATATATATATATATATATATATATATATATATATATATATATATATATATAAATAAGATATAGCTATATACTCCTTGAAAATGTGAGTAGTCACAGCTATTATTATAGTCTATATATATACCTGTTTATTGATCTTTTGCATATATATATATATATATAGTCGTGTCGAATAGGTAAAACTTGCTATTTTGGCTTAAATAGCAACGCTCTTCTTGCCGAATAAGGCAAGCGAAAATTTGTGTATGCAATAATTTCGTAAAAATCATTCTGAACCTAACGAAAAAAATATATTTCATTGTGTTTGTTTATTATTAAATTATTGTAAAACTTTTTAAAAATATATTTAGTTAGATTAGGCTAAATTAAATTGTGCTTGTTATAATAAGGTTAGGTAAGTTTTCTAAGGTGCTTTTGGTACAAAATTATTAATTCTTACATTAATATAAATAAAAAAAAAATACATCCTTAAACGTATAAGATTTTTTTTTAGAAAGGACTTTATTTTAAATGAGCTCTGGCTAATTGACCAGTTTTACCTATTCGGCACTACATATATATATATATATATATATATATATATATATATATATATATATATATATATAATCTAATTCTAAACACTCAAATATATTTATGTATATATATGTTTCTATGCGTCTGTGATCCAATTAACAAAATGCAAATATCAGAATCATTTATTTAATAAATGAGAAAATAACTACTCCTCATTTGAGGCAATTAATTATGGAGAAAATATGCAGCAATGCCTGATATACCTCTGAGTTATGTGGCGGCGCTGGGTTAAAAATTAAAAGTGCTGAATATAATAGCAGTAGGCATTAGTAGTTATGGAGGACCCATGCCTCAGTCCAGGCCCGGGGGACTAGCTGGTCCACCAGGTTCCTGGTACAGTGAATCTGCGCTGGGGAACACTTGTATGTGTGACCTACCCCAGGAGATGATGGTACACTGTGTTTGACCACCCCAGGAGATGATGGTACACTGTGTTTGACCACCCCAGGAGATGATGGTACACTGTGTTTGACCACCCCAGGAGATGATGGTACACTGTGTTTGACCACCCCAGGAGATGATGGTACACTGTGTTTGACCACCCCAGGAGATGATGGTACACTGTGTTTGACCACCACAGGAGATGATGGTACACTGTGTTTGACCACCCCAGGAGATGATGGTACACTGTGTTTGACTACCACAGGAGATGATGGTACACTGTGTTTGACCACCCCAGGAGATGATGGTACACTGTGTTTGACCACCCCAGGAGATGATGGTACACTGTGTTTGACTACCCCAGGAGATGATGGTACACTGTGTTAGACTACCCCAGGAGATGATGGTACAGTGTTAGACTACCCCAGGAGATGATGGTACACTGTGTTTGACTACCCCAGGAGATGATGGTACACTGTGTTTGACTACCCCAGGAGATGATGGTACAGTGTTAGACTACCCCGGGAGATGATGATACACTGTGTTAGACTACCCCAGGAGATGATGGAACACTGTGTTTGACTACCCCTGGAGATGATGGTACACTGTGTTAGACTACCCCGGGAGATGATACACTGTGTTAGACTACCCCAGGAGATGATGGTACACTGTGTTTGACTACCCCAGGAGATGATGGTACACTGTGTTTGACTACCCAGGAGATGATGGTACACTGTGTTTGACTACCCCAGGAGATGATGGTACACTGTGTTTGACTACCACAGGAGATGATGGTACACTGTGTTAGACTACCCCAGGAGATGATGGTACAGTGTTAGACTACCCCATGAGATGATGGTACACTGTGTTAGACTACCCCAGGAGATGATGGTACAGTGTTAGACTACCCCATGAGATGATGGTGCACTGTGTTAGACTACCCCAGGAGATGATGGTACAGTGTTAGACTACCCCATGAGATGATGGTGCACTGTGTTAGACTACCCAGGAGATGATGGTACAGTGTTAGACTACCCCATGAGATGATGGTACACTGTGTTAGACTACCCCAGGAGATGATGGTACAGTGTTAGACTACCCCAGGAGATGATGGTGCACTGTGTTAGACTACCCCAGGAGATGATGGTACAGTGTTAGACTACCCCATGAGATGATGGTACACTGTGTTAGACTACCCCAGGAGATGATGGTACAGTGTTAGACTACCCCATGAGATGATGGTGCACTGTGTTAGACTACCCCAGGAGATGATGGTACAGTGTTAGACTACCCCATGAGATGATGGTACACTGTGTTAGACTACCCCAGGAGATGATGGTACAGTGTTAGACTACCCCAGGAGATGATGGTGCACTGTGTTAGACTACCCCAGGAGATGATGGTACAGTGTTAGACTACCCCATGAGATGATGGTACACTGTGTTAGACTACCCCAGGAGATGATGGTACAGTGTTAGACTACCCCATGAGATGATGGTGCACTGTGTTAGACAACCCCAGGAGATGGTCTTAAGTGTTACTCACTACTCACTACTCTTTGCTCCAACATCACCACCCTCACTGCTCCAACATCACCACCCTCACTTCTCAAACATCATCACCCTCACTGCTCCAACATCATCACCCTCACTGCTCCAACATCATCACCCTCACTGCTCCAACATCACCACCCTCACTGCTCCAACATCATCACCCTCACTGCTCCAACATCATCACCCTCACTGCTCCAACATCATCACCCTCACTGCTCCAAACTAATCATTTTGCTTCTCCACAACAAAATAGAGAGTGTTTTTGTGCAGTATTTCCTGAAGGAAGGTTAGTTTAATCATGAGGTGGGTTTTATCCTGGTAATTGTCCAAATGGGACGCCGTATTTTTTAGGTGACATTGATTCTGTGTTTTTTCTTCTTCTCTTCTTGGTCTTAATTTGTTAATGTATAATTCTACCTCAGTTGGTTGTTCAAACAAGTTGTTTGTATTTTCTACAACGACCTGTGTTTATTTGCTTTATTCATGTGTTTTTTTATAATCTGATGGTTTGTTAATTTAGTTTGTGTGTGTGTGTGTACTCATCTATATGTGGTTGCAGGGGTCGTTCACTGTTCTTGGCCCCGCCTCTTCGCTGGTTGCTACTAGGTTCACTCTCTCCCTGCTCCAAGAGATTTATCGTACCTCTTCGTAAAGCTGTGAGTGTGTGTGTGTGTGTGTGTGTGGAAGAGATGGTGTTAAGCTGATAACTGGCTATCCCTTACACTCCTGTGAGGCGATCAGCTGATTTTTGTTTACGTAGAGCGGGTGTGTGGTGCGGCCACACCCACACTCCCAACACTTCTCCCTCGCACCTCTTGTAACATTTCTCCTTACACTCTTCTCTTTTTTGTATCCTGTTGCAACTCTTCTCCTTACACTCTCTGTACCCTCTTGTAACATCTTTGGTTACACTATGCTCTCTTGTACCACTTCTGGTTACACTATACCCTCTTGTAATACCTCTCGTTACACTGTACTAATTTGTAACACCTCTCGTTACACTATACCCTCTAATAACACTTCTCGTTACACTCTATGTACTCTCTTGTAACACCTCTCGTTACAATGTACGTTCTTATAACGCTTCTTACACTCTGTACTCTTTTGTAACACCTCTCGTTACACTGTACCCTCTTGTAACGTTTCTTACACTCTCTGTACCGTCTCGTAACACTTCTTACACTCTCTGTACCGTCTTGAAACACTTCTTACACTCTGTACCCTCACGTTATCTCTGAAAATGGGATTTAAGTAAACTCTCATCATATAGCCACTGAGAGACATAGACTTAGTAGTGCATATATCTTTGTTTATCGTTGTAAGTGTTTGCTGCTTCTTGTACTTGTGAGTATATCTTACGCCGCACCTCAAGATACTCTGCGCAAAATTTCCCACAAATTACCCGAAGTTGGTGATGGAGGAGCAGGCAGCGTGCACTCAATCAGTCAGCGAGCAGATAGTGTGCAGACAGGCGGCGAACATACAGTCAGTAAGAAATCAGCAGCAGACAATCAGCAGAGCAAACAGTGAACAGTCAGTGTGCAGACAATCAGTCAGCATACAGTCATTGAGCAGACAGTCAGCGGAGCAAAGAATTATTGTGCACATAAGGAAGTGTGCAGACAATCGGCGAGCATACAGTCAGTGAGCAATCAGCAGCAGACATTTATCGGAGCAGACAGTTTTACTTCCAGGATGAGAACACGGAGATGTAAACAACATTTACCAGACAAACATGATCTCCTTCCTCCAGCTCCTGGGTCCCAGAGAAGCAGGTCAGGGGGAGGACGGGATGAGGGGGAGGGGAATGGGATCGGTTAAGGGGGAAAGGGATATGTGAAGGTGAGGGGAGAGTAATCAGGCCCGACGCCCGCGGGGTCCCAAGGGGCACGCCGCCCCCCGCCCCGGAATTTATAAATCACTCGGAAAGGTTACCAATAAATTTATTCAAAGAGCGGCTGGTGTGAGCCTCGGGGGAGACTCTGCAAGGCTCCTGCTGCTGTCTCTTGTGTCACTGTGTATCTGTGTGATGCTGTGTCACGGTGTGTCTGATGCTGTGTCACTGTGTGTCTGATGCTGTGTCACTGTGTGTCTGATGCTGTGTCACTGTGTGTCTGATGCTGTGTCACTGTGTGTCTGATGCTGTGTCACTGTGTGTCTGATGCTGTGTCACTGTGTGTCTGATGCTGTGTCACTGTGTGTCTGATGCTGTGTCACTGTGTGTTCTTTTACTGTGTGTGATGCTGTGTCACTGTGTGTCTGATGCTGTCACTTGTTATCTGTGTGATGCTGTGTCACTGTGTGTCTGATGCTGTGTCACTGTGTGTCTGATGCTGTGTCACTGTGTGTCTGTGTCTGTGTGATGCTGTGTCACTGTGTGTCTGTCTGTGTCTGTGTGATGCTGTGTCACTGTGTGTCTGTGTCTGTGTGATGCTGTGGCACTGTGTGTCTGTCTGTGTCTGTGTGATGCTGTGTCACTGTGTGTCTGTGTTTGTGTGATGCTGTGTCACTGTGTGTCTATATTTTACTGTGTCACTGTGTGTCTGTGTGATGCTGTGTCACTATCATATTGTAATGGTGTGTGACTGTATCTTATTGTAATGATGTTAATGCGTGCATTTGTGATACTCTGTGAGTGTGATGCTGTGTGATTTTGATTCTGAGTGATTGTGATGCTGTGTGATTGCATTTATTTTGCTATTTTCTCTGTGTGTGAGTGTAATGCTGGTTCTCTGTGGCTGTGTTCTTTCTTCCCTGGTGTTGCTAATGCTCTGACGATGTGTGGCTGGCTTGCTCACGTGGGGAGTTATTGTGCAGAAAGATTTCATACACCTCTTCCTCCTACTCCTCCTTTTTCGCGTGCTCATCCTTCATTTGTTCCCTTCCTCCTCCTGCTCCTCCTCTCCTTGTTCCATCTCCCTCCCTTGCCCTCCCGCTCTGCTGCGACCACTGCTGTAGTTTTCAAATATTCATCTGGTACGGCCAAGTAGGCTCTTGAGAGAGCCATTAAAATGTGAGAACAAGCAAAGTGAGGCGGCAACACAGTGGTCGCTGCTCACCTGTCTTATTGGTAAACACCGCAGTGCCACCCACCTTCATAAACCAGTGTCTGCTGCGGCTTCTGCAGGAGAAGGATGGTCTGCTCTTGCTGCTGGGAGGAGGAGAGTCTGCTGCTGCTGAGGAAAGAGGGGTCTACTGCTGCTGCTGGGGGAAGGGTGGGTCTACTGCTGCTGGGGGAAGGGTGGGTCTACTGCTGCTGCTGAGAGAAGGGTGGGTCTACTGCTGCTGAGGGAAGGGTGGGTCTACTGCTGCTGAGGGAAGGGTGGGTCTACTGCTGCTGCTGAGGGAAGGGTGGGTCTACTGCTGCTGCTGAGAGAAGGGTGGGTCTACTGCTGCTGCTGGGGGATGGGTGGGTCTACTGCTGCTGCTGAGGGAAGGGTGGGTCTACTGCTGCTGCTGAGGGAAGGGTGGGTCTACTGCTGCTGCTGGGGAAGGGTGGGTCTACTGCTGCTGCTGGGGGAAGGGTGGGTCTACTGCTGCTGCTGGGGGAAGGGTGGGTCTACTGCTGCTGCTGGGGGAAGGGTGGGTCTACTGCTGCTGCTGGGGGAAGGGGGTCTACTGCTGTTGCTGGGGAAGGGTGGGTCTACTGCTGCTGCTGAGGGAAGGGTGGGTCTACTGCTGCTGCTGGGGAAGGGTGGGTCTACTGCTGCTGCTGAGGGAAGGGTGGGTCTACTGCTGCTGCTGGGGGAAGGGTGGGTCTACTGCTGCTGCTGAGGGAAGGGTGGGTCTACTGCTGCTGCTGAGGGAAGGGTGGGTCTACTGCTGCTGCTGGGGGAAGGGTGGGTCTACTGCTGCTGCTGAGGGATGGGTGGGTCTACTGCTGCTGCTGAGGGATAGGTGGGTCTACTGCTGCTGCTGAGGGATGGGTGGGTCTACTGCTGCTGCTGAGGGATGGTGGGTCTACTGCTGCTGAGGGAAGGGTGGGCTCTGCTGCTGCTGAGATAAGGTGGGTCTACTGCTGCTGCTGAGGGATGGGTGGGTCTACTGCTGCTGCTGAGGGATGGGTGGTCTACTGCTGCTGCTGAGGGAAGGGTGGGTCTACTGCTGCTGCTGGGGGATGGGTGGGTCTACTGCTGCTGCTGAGGGAAGGGTGGGTCTACTGCTGCTGCTGAGGGAAGGGTGGTCTACTGCTGCGCTGGGGAAGGGTGGTCTACTGCTGCTGCTGGGGAAGGGTGGGTCTACTGCGCTGGGAAGGTGGGTCTACTGCTGCTGCTGGGGAAAGGGGGTCTACGCTGCTGCTGGGGGAAGGTGGGTCTTGCTGCTGCTGGGGAAGGGTGGGTCTACTGCTGCTGCTGGGGATGGGTGGGTCTACTGCTGCTGCTGAGGGAAGGGTGGGTCTACTGCTGCTTGCTGGGGAAGGGTGGGTCTACTGCTGCTGCTGGGGAAGGGTGGGTCTACTGCTGCTGCTGAGGGAAGGGTGGGTCTACTGCTGCTGCTGGGGAAGGGTGGGTCTACTGCTGCGCTGGGGGTGGGTCTACTGCTGCTGCTGAGGGAAGGGTGGGTCTACTGCTGCTGCTGGGGAAGGTGGGTCTACTGCTGCTGCTGAGGGAAGGGTGGGTCTACTGCTGCTGCTGGGGGAAGGGTGGGTCTACTGCTGCTGCTGGGGGAAGGGTGGGTCTACTGCTGCTGCTGGGGGAAGGGTGGGTCTACTGCTGCTGCTGGGGAAGGGTGGGTCTACTGCTGCTGCTAGGGAAGGGTGGGTCTACTGCTGCTGCTGGGGGAAGGGTGGGTCACTGCTGCTGCTGGGGGATGGGTGGGTCTACTGCTGCTGCTAAGGGAAGGGTGTGTCTACTGCTGCTGCTGCTGTAGTGGAGGGAGGGATTTTGCTGTTGGTGTTGTTGGTATGGAAGGGGGGTGCTGCTGGTGGGTCTGGTGGGGGTATAGGGAGGGAGTGTTCTGGTGCTTGTGTTTGGGGGGAGGGGAGGTTTTGTTATTAATATTGGAGAAGTCCGTAGATGGTGTTGATGTTCATATCAGTGGGGAAGCGCAAAGCCCGTAAGGGTCACACAGCGCCTGGGGGTTGTAAGAGGTAATCAGATTCGACCTAACGCATGAGAGGGCTACTCCATTTCCTTGGATGACGAGCCTCCCAGCATCAAGGCACACCCACACCTTGAAGTATACTGAGAGACAGGTGTATACACAAGTAACCCGCACCTGCTAGGAGACAGAAACTTAAGACGACGTTTCGGTCCTGGTTATTTGTGTTGTTCCAGTCACGTTATTGTACCTTTTTGAACAATCAAGACAGTTGTACAAGAATGGTGTACAATACCGACAAGATGAAATTAAGACACATGTGCAACATCTGGGTATCTTTATTGTAGACGTTTCGCCCTCCAGTGACTTTATCAATACAAATTCCAGGACATTATATGAAGACAGTAGAACTATATACAAAAGATGAGGTAATCAGTGCCTCGGCCTTGTGATGGTGTGAAGAACACCGTAGTCGTGGTGCTCCACGACTACGGTGTTCTTCATATAATGTCCTAGAATCTGTATTGATAAAGCCACTGGAGGGCGAAACGTCTACAATAAAGCCACCCAGATGTTGTAATGTGTCTTAATTTCACCAAGACAGTTGTGTTCTGGTGAACAATACTGAAGACGCAGATAAATCTGCACACTACGCTATGTTATTACATTCAGGAAATGCGCTAAACCCGTATGGGTCACATCGCTGCTCTCTGGCGGTAATAGATTATAGGATTTTTTTTTCTTGTGATGGATTTTTGATGGTGCTGCCGTCGTCAAGCACTGACTACGCTACTATTCTTATTTAAAACATGCGCTAAGCCCGCATGGATCATAGCGGATAGTGCAAGGAAAAAAGTTAAATCATCCAGGTTAAGTCAAGAACAGCGCAGTAAAAGAACTGCAATAAAAACTGTGTGTATATATATGCTTTTGTTAGAGTAAGGTCCCAGAACTGTGTTTGTTACAGTAAGGTCCCAGAACTGTGTTTGTTACAGTAAGGTCCCAAAACTGTGTTTGTTACAGTAAGGTCCCAGAACTGTGTTTGTTACAGTAAGGTCCCAGAACTGTGTTTGTTAGAGTAAGGTCCCAGAACTGTGTTTGTTACAGTAAGGTCCCAGAACTGTGTTTGTTACAGTAAGGTCCCAGAACTGTGTTTGTTACAGTAAGGTCCCAGAACTGTGTTTGTTACAGTAAGGTCCCAGAACTGTGTTTGTTACAGTAAGGTCCCAGAACTGTGTTTGTTACAGTAAGGTCCCAGAACTGTGTTTGTTAGCAGTAAGGTCCCAGAACTGTGTTTGTTAGAGTAAGGTCCCAGAACTGTGTTTGTTAAGTAAGGTCCCAGAACTGTTTGTTACAGTAAGGTCCCAGAACTGTGTTTGTTAGCAGTAAGGTCCCAGAACTGTGTTTGTTACAGTAAGGTCCCAGAACTGTGTTTGTTAGAGTAAGGTCCCAGAACTGTGTTTGTTAGAGTAAGGTCCCAGAACTGTGTTTGTTACAGTAAGGTCCCAGAACTGTGTTTGTTACAGTAAGGTCCCAGAACTGTGTTTGTTACAGTAAGGTCCCAGAACTGTGTTTGTTACAGTAAGGTCCCAGAACTGTGTTTGTTACAGTAAGGTCCCAGAACTGTGTTTGTTACAGTAAGGTCCCAGAACTGTGTTTGTTCAGTAAGGTCCCAGAACTGTGTTTGTTACAGTAAGGTCCCAGAACTGTGTTTGTTACAGTAAGGTCCCAGAACTGTTTGTTACAGTAGGTCCAGAACTGTGTTGTACAGTAAGGTCCCAGAACTGTGTTTGTTACAGTAAGGTCCCAGAACTGTGTTTGTTACAGTAAGGTCCCAGAACTGTGTTTGTTACAGTAAGGTCCCAGAACTGTGTTTGTTACAGTAAGGTCCCAGAACTGTGTTTGTTACAGTAAGGTCCCAGAACTGTGTTTGTTACAGTAAGGTCCCAGAACTGTGTTTGTTACAGTAAGGTCCCAGAACTGTGTTTGTTACAGTAAGGTCCCAGAACTGTGTTTGTTACAGTAAGGTCCCAGAACTTGTGGTCTTGCTCAAGTACCTGTCTGTCAAGTACCAGTCTAGTTTGACATAGGTCAAACTAGGCTGTGAGGGAAGTCTCCCTTTTCAAGACGGCGTGGATAAGCAGGTCAAGACTACCGTACCTGAGAAGCTTGGTAAAGAAAAGTCAGGTAGGGTGTATGAAGCCAGGTAATGAATGTAAGCTGTAGTGAGCTTAGGCAAGTGAAGACAGCTGCACAACACAAGCACACCGGATAGGGTAAAGTCTGATTTACGGCTGATAAACTTTACTGTTAAGGCAGAAAAAGGAGTTTTAGAGGAGGAGAGAGGCAGGTAAGACAGCTTTAGAGGAAGAGAGAGAGATAGGTAAGGCAGCTTTAGAGGAAAAGAGAGGCAGCTAAAGTAGTTTTAGAAGAGTCGAGAGGCACCTAAGGCAGTTTTAGAGGAAGAGAGAGGCAGTTTAGAGGAGGAGAGAGGCAGATAAGGCAGTTTTGAAGGAGACAAGAGGTACCTAAGGCAGTTTTAGAGGAAGAGAAAGGCAGGTTAGGCAGTTTTAGAGGAAGAGAAAGGCAGGTAAGGCAGGTGTGTACTTCAAGAGAGCTTGAGCAAGCATTACAAGCACGTCATGTATACTTGAGAGGTGTCGGGCGGGTGCAGCACATCATACATATGCAGGGCGGGCGGCCGCCCACGAGCTATGTTCACCATCATACATTCCACACCACGCCCGCAGGGGCAGCTAGAGAGGGGGCATACCCCACGGGGAAAGGGGTAGGAGGGAGAGATGGGGGGAGGGGGGCAAAATATACGCGGCACCCTGGAGGAAAAGCACACTGAGGGGAAATAGAAGGAAAGGAAGGAAATGGGACACAATGATGATGTAAGTATGTAAGAAGAGATAAGGTGTACAAAGAGCAGTAGTAGCACCACCTTCATGGGATGTCCAGTGTATGTAGCAGCAGCTGCCATTAAAAGTGGGATGATTTACGTACGTATTTTACCTCAAGAAAATGAGGTATGTCAGAAAATGCTTCAAACAAACTCTGAATCGTTGAAGTGTGCAATGAAATTGACGTTTCAGATGCTTGTTCATCCGTCGTCAGAACCTAAAACTATTACAGTACTTATAAAATACTGTTTTAAGATAATATCACAAGACCACGCTAGTTAAAACTATGATTGTAACACGAATTAAGTAACCAAGCTAAAATAATGTAGCTTTTATAATATTGATTTAAATCAGATTTAAATTTGAATAACTTTGTACAAAAGTAACATAATCAAGAAGATTTAGCCAAGCTAAAAAATTCCTTACTAAATTATAACTTTTGGTAGAAAAATTAGAACAAACAACTTTGTCAGTAGCTGGGTAATACAAGCCAAGTGTTAATTGTCCTATACCTGGAGTATACCTGGAGAGGGTTTCGGGGGTCATCGCCCCCGCGGCCCGGTCTGTGACCAGGCCTCGCGTTAGATCAGGGCCTGATCAACTAGGCTGTTACTGCTGGCCGTACTATTGTATATAAAATTATATTATATAGAGGTCATGTTGATGACGCTCATCTTACCCAGAGAGAGAAAGATCACATATCGTGTATAAAGACCATTTAAATTCACAACACAAAAAAATATTAAATTCACTGTTGAGGTCCAAGAGGAAAATACACTTTCATTCTTAGATATCTTAGTTACAAACAATGTTCATGGTTTTTTTTTTTAGTCTGGTGTGTATTGTCAAGCATCATACACTAGTCTAGGCTTAAACTATTTATATTTTGTTCCAGACTTGTTTAAATTTATTGTCATTGGGACTAATTGATCGAGGATTTATAATTTGTTGTAACTGGATTACCACTGATTTGCAATTGAAGACGTTAAATAACTTATAGAGTAAAGGTTATCTCTAACAGGTTATACACTCACTAATAAAGAAGTATTTAGGTAAAAGTTTGAACCTCCTAAGTCAGTATACATAGTACCTAGAGATGTTATGGACATGTTAGTTTAGTCATTTTAAGAAAGCAGTACTGCACGACCCTTGTGGGTTAAGCGCTTAGTTATGATTATAATTATTATAATTATCATTAGAAAGAAAACATTCAAAACTGTTACTTAAACTTTGCTCACAGAAATCTTTTAGATTTGTCTTCACCAACACCTTAATAGTTGACTCATACATTACATTTAAAGACATAATTCATAAGCCTCTCCTCCCGGATACTGTGTCTGGTTATCAGTGTACCAGGTGTTCCTTTCTATATATTGATGGTTGTATACGAAGCTTCCAGGTGAGAGTATGTGAGCATGGAGGACTCAAGGTGTTGGTCTTACAACTGTGAGCATGGAGGACTCGAGGTGTTGGTCTTACAACTGTGAGCATGGAGGACTCAAGGTGTTGGTCTTACAACTGTGAGCATGGAGGACTCGAGGTGTTGGTCTTACAACTGTGAGCATGGAGGACTCAAGGTGTTGGTCTTACAACTGTGAGCATGGAGGACTCAAGGTGTTGGTCTTACAACTGTGAGCATGGAGGACTCAAGGTGTTGGTCTTACAACTGTGAGCATGGAAGACTCGAGGTGTTGGTCTTACAACTGTGAGCATGGAGGACTCAAGGTGTTGGTCTTACAACTGTGAGCATGGAGGACTCAAGGTGTTGGTCTTACAACTGTGAGCATGGAGGACTCGAGGTGTTGGTCTTACAACTGTGAGCATGGAGGACTCGAGGTGTTGGTCTTACAACTGTGAGCATGGAGGACTCAAGGTGTTGGTCTTACAACTGTGAGCATGGAGGACTCAAGGTGTTGGTCTTACAACTGTGAGCATGGAGGACTCAAGGTGTTGGTCTTACAACTGTGAGCATGGAGGACTCGAGGTGTTGGTCTTACAACTGTGAGCATGGAGGACTCAAGGTGTTGGTCTTACAACTGTGAGCATGGAGGACTCAAGGTGTTGGTCTTACAACTGTGAGCATGGAGGACTCGAGGTGTTGGTCTTACAACTGTGAGCATGGAGGACTCAAGGTGTTGGTCTTCAACTACAACTGTGAGCATGGAGGACTCAAGGTGTTGGTCTTACAACTACAACTGTGAGCATGGAGGACTCAAGGTGTTGGTCTTACAACTGTGAGCATGGAGGACTCAAGTGTTGGTCTTACAACTGTGAGCATGGAGGACTCGAGGTGTTGGTCTTACAACTGTGAGCATGGAGGACTCAAGGTGTTGGTCTTACAACTGTGAGCATGGAGGACTCAAGGTGTTGGTCTTACAACTGTGAGCATGGAGGACTCAAGGTGTTGGTCTTACAACTGTGAGCATGGAGGACTCGAGGTGTTGGTCTTACAACTGTGAGCATGGAGGACTCAAGGTGTTGGTCTTACAACTGTGAGCATGGAGGACTCAAGGTGTTGGTCTTACAACTGTGAGCATGGAGGACTCAAGGTGTTGGTCTTACAACTACAACTGTGAGCATGGAGGACTCAAGGTGTTGGTCTTACAACTGTGAGCATGGAGGACTCAAGGTGTTGGTCTTACAACTGTGAGCATGGAGGACTCAAGGTGTTGGTCTTACAACTGTGAGCATGGAGGACTCGAGGTGTTGGTCTTACAACTGTGAGCATGGAGGACTCGAGGTGTTGGTCTTACAACTGTGAGCATGGAGGACTCGAGGTGTTGGTCTTACAACTGTGAGCATGGAGGACTCGAGGTGTTGGTCTTACAACTGTGAGCATGGAGGACTCAAGGTGTTGGTCTTACAACTGTGAGCATGGAGGACTCAAGGTGTTGGTCTTACAACTGTGAGCATGGAGGACTCGAGGTGTTGGTCTTACAACTGTGAGCATGGAGGACTCAAGGTGTTGGTCTTACAACTACAACTGTGAGCATGGAGGACTCAAGGTGTTGGTCTTACAACTGGTCTTCCTCTGACTCACCCTCATCATTCCCACGTTCCAAAACATTCACTTAAATGCGACACTCACGTGCATGTGGGCAGGATGACTGGTCACAGACCGGGCCGCGGGGGCGTTGACCCCTGAAACCCTCTCCAGGTACACTCCAGGTATACCCCTGTAAACACTTATGCTCCTCTGACTTTAAAATATTTGAATAAATGAATAAAGAGTTGACTTTACATTGTCGTGGATCTTCACACACAAAACATGAAACCAGAACTTAGTAATGATAAAGAAATATATTAATTCTTCAGTTTATATGTGGGTGTATTCCATAACGTAATGTACATGTGGGTGTATTCCATAACGTAATGTACATGTGGGTGTATTCCATAACGTAATGTACATGTGGGTGTATTCCATATGGTGATGTACATGTGGGTATATTCCATATGGTGATGTACATGTGGGTATATTCCATATGGTGATGTACATGTGGGTATATTCCATATGGTAATGTACATGTGGGTATATTCCATATGGTGATGTATATGTGGGTATATTCCATATGGTGATGTACATGTGGGTATATTCAATAAGGTGATGTATAGTGCTCTCTGATTTTTGCAGTAGTTTTAAAATCATTGTAACACTTAGATTTTTTTTCGAAATATTTATATAAAATATTCATATTAAAATCTGTGACTTGTATTATTGATCACTTTACATAGCATTATTGTTGGTTAAATTTTTCTACGATTTAATTTGCTTCCTAAACCTCCAGCTTGGTTTGTTGCTGTAAGCCAGTGTTATGTAGGATATATTAGTTTGGTGCATTGTAGAATGATTGTAATACAGTTTTAGGTTCTGATGATGGCTGAGGAAACATCCGAAACGTCAGTAAATAAAGTGGATATCCCGTGGAGGTGGTATTCTGGAGAGCCTTGCTAACTACTCCGCTTTTATGATGACGAATATATTTCCTCTGTTAATATAGTATGTAATATAGTGGGTGCTGTTTAATGTTCTCTCTCACTGCTCTCTCTACATCCCTCTCACTGCTCTCTACATCCCTCTCACTGCTCTCTCTACATCCCTCTCACTGCTCTCTCTACATCCCTCTCACTGCTCTCTCTACATCCCTCTCACTGCTCTCTCTACATCCCTCTCACTGCTTTCTCTACATCCCTCTCACTACTCTCTCTACATCCCTCTCACTGCTCTCTCTACATCCCTCTCACTGCTCTCTCTACATCCCTCTCATTGCTCTCTACATCCCTCTCACTGCTTCTACATCCTCTCACTGCTTTCTAATCCTCTCACTTCTCTCTACATCCTCTCACTGCTCTCTCTACATCCCTCTCACTGCTCTCTCTACATCCCTCTCACTGCTCTCTACATCCCTCTCACTGCTTTCTCTATATCCCTCTCACTACTCTCTCTACATCCCTCTCACTGCTCTCTACATCCCTCTCACTGCTTTCTCTACATCCCTCTCACTACTCTCTCTACATCCCTCTCACTGCTCTCTCTACATCCCTCTCACTGCTCTCGCTACATCCCTCTCACTTCTCTCTCTCTACATCCCTCTCACTGCTCTCTCTACATCCCTCTCACTGCTCTCTCTACATCCCTCTCACTACTCTTCTACATCCTCTCACTACTTTCTACATCCTCTCACTGCTCTTCTACATCCTCTCACTGCTCTCTGCTACATCCTCTCATTGCTCTTCTACATCTTCTCACTGCTCTCTCTACATCCTCTCATTGTTTTCTACATCCCTCTCATTGCTTCTCTACATCCCTCTTCACTACTTTCTACATCCTCTCTCACTGCTTTCTACATCCTCTCACTACTTCTACATCCTTCTCACTACTCTTCTACATCCTCTCACTGTCTTCTACATCCTCTCATTGTCTTCTATCATCCTTCACTGTTTCTCTACATCCTCTTCACTGCTCTTCTACATCCTCTCACTGCTTCTCTACATCCTCTACTGCTTCTACATCCTCTCACTGTCTTCTACATCCCTTCACTGCTTTCTACATCCTCTCTACTGCTTCTCTCTACTCCCTCTCACTGCTTCTACATTCCTCTCACTGCTCTTCTACATCCCTCTCACTGCTCTTCTACATCCTCTCACTGTTCTTACATCCCTTCACTGCTTCTCTACATCCTCTCACTGCTTTCTACATCCTCTCACTGTTTCTACATCCCTCTCACTGCTCTCTCTAATCCTTCACTGCTTTCTTCATCCTCTCACTGCTTTCTTACATCCCTCTCACTGCTCTTCTACATCCTCTCACTGTCTCTCTACATCCCTCTTCACTGCTTTTTCTCCTCCTCCTCTCACATCTCACTGTTCTCTCTCCCTCTCACTGCTTTCTCTTTCTCTCACTGCTCTCTCTCTCTCTCCCTCCTTCTCTCTACTGTCTCTCTCTCCTCTACTGCTCTCTCCTTATTACTATACATCTCACTGCTCCCTCCTTCCCTCTCACTGCTCCCTCCCTCCCTCTCACTGCTCCCTCCTTCCCTCTCACTGCTCCCTCCCTCCCTTTCACTGCTCCCTTCCTCCCTTTCACTGCTCCTCCTCCCTTCACTGCTCCCTCCTTCCTCTCACTGCTCTCCTCCCTCTCCTGCTCCTCCCTCTCACTGTCTCCTCCCTCCTGCTCCTTCCTCCCTTTCACTGCTCCTCCCTCCTCTCACTGCTCCTCTTCCTCTCACTGCTCCCTCTCCTTCACTGCTCCTCCTCCTCCTGTTCTCCTCTGGTCAGGTGTATAGTCAGCTGACGTGTAGATTGAGTTAGTTGGAGTGAAAATAGGGAAAAAAATAGTGAGCGCCGCCCAGCTGTTGTTATAGTGTCCGAACACGTGGACACATTGATGCCGGACACGTGGACACGTTGATGTGCACATGAACACATTGATGTGTACGTGGTAACATTGTTCACATGGACACATTGATGTGCACATAGACACATTGATGTGTACGTGGCCACATTGTTCACATGGACACATTGATGTGCACATGAACACATTGATGATGTGCACGTGGATACATTGAAGCCGGATATTAGAACATGATGCTGGATGCGTGGATACATTGATGCCGGATTCATGGGGAGATATGAAGAATTCGAATATATAACTAGACATGAGGTTGCCGGATACATGGATAAATATGAAGTAGCAGGATACATGAGTAGATAAAACCGGAAACGTCGATAGATATGATTCTGCTGGATTGATGGATAGACATGATTCTGCTGGATTGATGGATAGATATGATTCAGTCGGATACATGACAAAATATGATTCAGTTGGATGCATGGCTAGATATGATTCAGTTGGATACATGGCCAGATATGATTCAGTTGGATACATGGCCAGATATAATTCAGCTGGATACGTGGATACTTTCTAATTAGCCGGATACGGGAAGAGGAATAAGGTGGCTTGATACATGGACACAGCCGAATTCGGAGTTACGAAATTTGCATGTACATGTAGCCGGATGCGCGGAAAGAGGGGTGGAGAGCCGGATATGAGATCTTCAATAAACCGGAAACATAGGCGAGATGTGTCCGCCGGACACGGGGGATACAATACACGTGCATGTTCTTGAGATATTCTGAGTAGCTGAAAACACATGGTTGTGTGCACCACACACACACACACACACACACACACACACACACACACACACACACACACAAAACGCCAGACCTACATTTATATGTTGTATTTTCTGTCATTTTAGCAGGAAAATGTGTATGTGATGTGTGTATGCTTGTATGTGATGTGTGTATGCTTGTATGTGATGTGTGTATGCTTGTATGTGATGTGTGTATGCTTGTATGTGATGTGTGTATGCTTGTATGTGATGTGTGTATGCTTGTATGTGATGTGTGTATGCTTGTATGTGATGTGTGTATGCTTGTATGTGATGTGTGTATGCTTGTATGTGATGTGTGTATGCTTGTATGTGATGTGTGTATGCTTGTATGTGATGTGTGTATGCTTGTATGTGATTGTGTATGCTTGTATGTGATGTGTGTATGCTTGTATGTGATGTGTGTATGCTTGTATGTGATGTGTGTATGCTTGTATGTGATGTGTGTATGCTTGTATGTGATGTGTGTATGCTTGTATGTGATGTGTGTATGCTTGTATGTGATGTGTGTATGCTTGTATGTGATGTGTGTATGCTTGTATGTGATGTGTGTATGCTTGTATGTGATGTGTGTATGCTTGTATGTGATGTGTGTATGCTTGTATGTGATGTGTGTATGCTTGTATGTGATGTGTGTATGCTTGTATGTGATGTGTGTATGCTTGTATGTGATGTGTGTATGCTTGTATGTGATGTGTGTATGCTTGTATGTGATGTGTGTATGCTTGTATGTGATGTGTGTATGCTTGTATGTGATGTGTGTATGCTTGTATGTGATGTGTGTATGCTTGTATGTGATGTGTGTATGACTTGTATGTGATGTGTGTATGCTTGTATGTGATGTGTGTATGCTTTGTGATGTGATGCTTGTATGTGTGTATGTGATGTGTGTATGCTTGTATGTGATGTGTGTATGCTTGTATGTGATGTGTGTATGCTTGTATGTGATGTGTGTATGCTTGTATGTGATGTGTGTATGCTTGTATGTGATGTGTGTTGTATGTGATTTGTATGCATGTGATGTGTGTATGCTTGTATGTGATGTGTGTATGCTTGTATGTGATGTGTGTATGCTTGTATGTGATGTGTGTATGCTTGTATGTGATGTGTGTATGCTTGTATGTGATGTGTGTATGCTTGTATGTGATGTGTGTATGCTTGTATGTGATGTGTGATGCTTGTATGTGATGTGTGTATGCTTGTATGTGATGTGTGTATGCTTGTATGTGATGTGTGTATGCTTGTATGTGATGTGTGTATGCTTGTATGTGATGTGTGTATGCTTGTATGTGATGTGTGTATGCTTGTATGTGTGCTTAACGAGATGTGTTTGTAGGGGTCGGGTTTCAGCTACTGGCCCCACCTGTTATACTACAATCACCAACAGTATCTGTGTTCAATAGGCGGGGTGCTCCCCACTGTTCAGCAGGCGGGAGGGGCTCCCCACTGTTCAGCAGGCGGGGGGTGCTCCCGCAGTGTTCAGCAGGCTGGGGTGCTCCCCCACTGTTCAGCAGGCGGGGGTGCTCCCCCACTGTTCAGCAGGCTGTGGTGCTCCCCCACTATTCATCAGGCTGGGGTGCTCCCCCACTGTTCAGGAGGCGGGGGGGTGGTGCTCTCCCACTGTTCAGCAGGCGGGGGTTGCTCCCCCACTGTTCAGCAGGCGGGGGTGCTCCCCCACTGTTCAGCAGGCGGGGGTGCTCCCCCACTGTTCAGCAGGCTGTGGTGCTCCCCCCACTATTCATCAGGCTGGGGTGTTCCCCCACTGTTCAGGAGGCGGGATTGGGGGGGGGTGCTCCCCAGTGTTCATCAGGGGGCGGTGCTCCCCAGTGTTCAGTAGGCGGGGGATGCTCCCCAGTGTTCATCAGGGGGCGCTGCTCCCAAGCGTCGTTCAGTAGGCGGGGGGTGCTCCCCAGTGTTCATCAGGGGGCGGTGCTTCCCCAGTGTTCATCAGGGGGCGGTGCTTCCCTAGTGTTCATCAGGGGGCGGTGCTTCCCCAGTGTTCATCAGGGGGCGGTGCTCCCCAGTGTTCAGTAGGCGGGGGATGCTCCCCAGTGTTCATCAGGGGGCGGTGCTTCCCCAGTGTTCATCAGGGGGCGGTGCTTCCCCAGTGTTCATCAGGGGGCGGTGCTTCCCCAGTGTTCATCAGGGGGCGGTGCTCCCCAGTGTTCAGTAGGCGAGGGATGCTCCCCAGTGTTCATCAGGGGGCGGTGCTTCCCCAGAGTTCATCAGGGGGCGGTGCTCCCCAGTGTTCAGTAGGCGGGGGATGCTCCCCAGTGTTCATCAGGGGGCGGTGCTCCCCAGTGTTCATCAGGGGGCGGTGCTTCCCCAGTGTTCATCAGGGGGCGCTGCTCCCCAGTGTTCATCAGGGGGCGGTGCTTCCCCAGTGTTCGTGAATAACAAATTAAGCAAAAAGGTTGGAAACTAAAATCCTGTTACCTCAGTTGGAAAACCAATGCAATTTATCCGTTCCCGACCCCTCTGCCACCACCCTGCCCCCTCTGCCACCACCCTGCCCCCTCTGCCACCACCCTGCCCCCTCTGCCACCACCCTGCCCCCTCTGCCACCACCCGACCCCCTCTGCCACCACCCTGCCCCTCTGCCACCACCCTGCCCCTCTGCCACCACCCTGCCCCTCTGCCACCACCCTGCCCCCTCTGCCACCACTCTGCCCCCTCTGCCACCACCCTGCCCCTCTGCCACCACCCTGCCCCCTCTGCCACCACCCTGCCCCCTCTGCCACCACCCTGCCCCCTCTGCCACCACCCTGCCCCCTCTGCCACCACTCTGCCCCCTCTGCCACCACCCTGCCCCCTCTGCCACCACCCTGCCCCCTCTGCCACTACCCTGCCCCCTCTACCACCACCCTGCCCCGTCTACCACCACTCTGCCCCCTCTGCCACCACCCTGCCCCCTCTGCCACCATCCTGCCCCCTCTGCCACTACCCTGCCCCCTCTACCACCACCCTGCCCCTCTACCACCACTCTGCCCCCTCTGCCACCACCCTGCCCCCTCTGCCACCATCCTGCCCCCTCTGCCACTACCCTGCCCCCTCTACCACCACCCTGCCCCTCTACCACCACTCTGCCCCCTCTGCCACCACCCTGCCCCCTCTGCCACCATCCTGCCCCCTCTGCCACTACCCTGCCCCCTCTACCACCACCCTGCCCCTTCTGCCACCGCCCTGCCCCCTCTTCCACCACTCTGACCCCTCTACCACCACCCTGCCCCCTCTGCCACCACCCTGCTCCCTCTGCCACCACCCTGCCACTACCCTGCCCCCTCTGCCACCACCCTGCCCCTTATTCCACTACTAATATTACTACCATTTGAGAAACCAAAATTATATACAAGTTCTAGTTATTTAAGGCTGGTTCAGTTAAGTGATCAACTAAGTCATGTTCCTGGAGGTCTGTGTGAGAGGGAAGAACAGTCACTTACTAATTCACTTATGTATTATAGAAACTTCAAGCTGGTTTACCATAACAACACTTCCCGTCCTCCCACTGTCAGTGTTAAGACAGCCATCAGCGTCTTCCCAACTTCTTGATGTTAGATCTCCAGCCTTAAATCCAAACTACATTTCCACACTATAATAACACAAACCTCTGCTTCAGAATGATATTAATATATTCATAGCTATACCACACCTTTCCTCATCTTAATAACGTCCTCTCAAATTATATCTCACATTTGCCAGTATTTTTTTTTAGGTAATAAGAACTGTAATTATTCATTTCCTTAAAAATAAAACATCACAAAATAAAAATATCCTGTACTTCACACAGGTAGATATGAAAGAAGGTAGTCCAAGTCGTCTTTGTCTTGTTCTATGTATGATTTATCCATGGGTGGGTCCTGGCCAAGCTTGCGGGACAGTCCTAGGTCAATCAAATGAGCAACGTACTTGTCGTCAAGTGTCTCGATGAGGACGTTGCCGGGATGGAGGTCTTGGTGTGCGAAGCCCTTCGTGTGAAAGTCTAAGACGGCATTCTTCACAGCTTCATAAGCTTTCTTACATTCCTCCACTGTGTTCCCTGCGAAGAAGACATCTAGGGGTCGTCCTGGGCAGAGCTCCATGATGATAGCTGAGGGAAGTTCTCTAACAATCCCGATCAATTTTGGTGTTCCTCCAGCTCCTGCAGCAGCCTTCAGGAGTCGTGCTTCTGTCATGTCGAACTGCTAAGTGTCAAAGATTTTAACCGCAGCAGTGATGACAGACCCATCAGCCATTGTCACCTGGGCTCTGTGTGTCTTAGCGAAAGCTCCTTCTCCAATTTTACTCTGAAGTGAAATCTGAGACCAAGAAAACTTGCGGAAAGTTTTCTTAGGTTTGCGACTGTGTCGTGAGCCACCTACCTCACCATTGCAAACTTTAACTCGTTTGCTAGCAGGTGCAGATGGTGAGGAAGAGCGACGCCGCTTCTCGCTAACACCAGCCATTGTTTCGCTTGCCATTCTCTGGCCAGAGAAACAGATAATTTGGACCGAGAAGCTCAGGGGTAGTTCGTAATAGTATACAGTATACTATTTTTCTGACTTACCTCTATGTAATGACAAGGTGATCAGAAATATAGTTAGGTTAGTAGAGAGGAATATATACGAGAGAGTAGTGAACACTGGATACATCTTAGTAGTGAACACTGGATACATCTTAGTAGTGAACACTGGATACATCTTAGTAGTGAACACTGGATACATCTTAGTAGTGAACACTGGATACATCTTAGTAGTGAACAGTGGATACATCTTAGTAGTGAACAGTGGATATATCTTAGTAGTGAACACTGGATACATGATAGTAATGCAGATTACAGTCATGAAAGTTGTGAAGACTGAACACGAGAGTAATGAAGACTGAACACGAGAGTAATGAAGACTGAACACGAGAGTAATGAAGACTGAACACGAGAGTAATGAAGACTGAACACGGAGTAATGAAGACTGAACACGAGAGTAATGAAGACTGAACACGAGAGTAATGAAGACTGAACACGAGAGTAATGAAGACTGAACACGAGAGTAATGAAGACTGAACACGAGAGTAATGAAGACTGAACACGAGAGTAATGAAGACTGAACACGAGAGTAATGAAGACTGAACACGAGAGTAATGAAGACTGAACACGAGAGTAATGAAGACTGAACACGAGAGTAATGAAGACTGAACACGAGAGTAATGAAGACTGAACACGAGAGTAATGAAGACTGAACACGAGAGTAATGAAGACTGCGTACATGATACTTATGAATATTTACATGTTAGTGAAGAGTGGATATATCTTGAGTAATTATGTGATGTAGACCGAATACATTATACCAGGTGATGTATTCTGTAGTGAAGATAAGATAGTTGAGTGATGTGTAGTGTAGTGAAGGTAGTTGAGTGATGTGTAGTGTATTGAAGGTAGTTGAGTGATGTGTAGTGTAGTGATGGTAGTTGAGTGATGTGTAGTGTATTGAAGGTAGTTGAGTGATGTGTAGTGTAGTGAAGGTAGTTGAGTGATGTGTAGTGTATTGAAGGTAGTTGAGTGATGTGTAGTGTAGTGATGGTAGTTGAGTGATGTGTAGTGTATTGAAGGTAGTTGAGTGATGTGTAGTGTAGTGAAGGTAGTTGAGTGATGTGTAGTGTATTGAAGGTAGTTGAGTGATGTGTAGTGTAGTGAAGGTAGTTGAGTGATGTGTAGTGTAGTGAAGGTAGTTGAGTGATGTGTAGTGTAGTGATGGTAGTTGAGTGTAGTGTAGTGAAGATAGTTGAGTGTAGTGTAGTGATGGTAGTTGAGTGTAGTGTAGTGAAGGTAGTTGAGTGTAGTGTAGTGGGAAGTAGTAGTGTGAGTGTAGTGTAGTGAAGGTAGTTGAGGTAGTGTAGTGTAGTGATGGTAGTTGAGTGTAGTGTAGTGAAGGTAGTTGAGTGTAGTGTAGTGAAGGTAGTTGAGTGTAGTGTAGTGTAGTGATGGTAGTTGAGTGTAGTGTAGTGAAGGTAGTTGAGTGTAGTGTAGTGAAGGTAGTTGAGTGTAGTGTAGTGATGGTAGTTGAGTGTAGTGTAGTGAAGGTAGTTGAGTGTAGTGAGATGTAGTTGAGTGTAGTGTAGTGAAGGTAGTTGAGTGTAGTGTAGTGATGGTAGTTGAGTGTAGTGTAGTGAAGGTAGTTGAGTGTAGTGTAGTGTAGTGAAGGTAGTTGAGTGTAGTGTAGTGAAGGTAGTTGAGTGTAGTGTAGTGTAGTGAAGGTAGTTGAGTGTAGTGTAGTGAAGGTAGTTGAGTGATGTGTAGTGTAGTGATGGTAGTTGAGTGATGTGTAGTGTAGTGAAGGTAGTTGAGGATGTGTAGTGTAGTGATGGTAGTTGAGTGATGTGTAGTGTAGTGATGGTAGTTGAGTGATGTGTAGTGTAGTGATGGTAGTTGAGTGATGTGTAGTGTAGTGATGGTAGTTGAGTGTAGTGTAGTGAAGATAGTTGAGTGTAGTGTAGTGAAGGTAGTTGAGTGTAGTGTAGTGAAGGTAGTTGAGTGTAGTGTAGTGATGGTAGTTGAGTGTAGGGAGTGGTAGTTGAGTGTAGTGTAGTGTAGTGATGGTAGTTGAGTGTAGTGTAGTGAAGGTAGTTGAGTGTAGTGTAGTGAAGGTAGTTGAGTGTAGTGTAGTGAGTGGTAGTTGAGTGTAGTGTAGTGAAGGTAGTTGAGTGTAGTGTAGTGAAGGTAGTTGAGTGTAGTGTAGTGATGGTAGTTGAGTGTAGTGTAGTGAAGGTAGTTGAGTGTAGTGTAGTGATGGTAGTTGAGTGTAGTGTAGTGAAGGTAGTTGAGTGTAGTGTAGTGAAGGTAGTTGAGTGTAGTGTAGTGAAGGTAGTTGAGTGTAGTGTAGTGAAGGTAGTTGAGTGTAGTGTAGTGATGGTAGTTGAGTGTAGTGTAGTGAAGGTAGTTGAGTGTAGTGTAGTGATGGTAGTTGAGTGTAGTGTAGTGAAGGTAGTTGAGTGTAGTGTAGTGATGGTAGTTGAGTGTAGTGTAGTGAAGGTAGTTGAGTGTAGTGTAGTGTAGTGAAGGTAGTTGAGTGTAGTGTAGTGAAGGTAGTTGAGTGATGTGTAGTGTAGTGAAGGTAGTTGAGTGATGTGTAGTGTAGTGATGGTAGTTGAGTGATGTGTAGTGTAGTGATGGTAGTTGAGTGATGTGTAGTGTAGTGATGGTAGTTGAGTGATGTGTAGTGTAGTGATGGTAGTTGAGTGATGTGTAGTGTAGTGATGGTAGTTGAGTGATGTGTAGTGTAGTGAAGGTAGTTGAGTGATGTGTAGTGTAGTGATGGTAGTTGAGTGATGTGTAGTGTAGTGATGGTAGTTGAGTGATGTGTAGTGTAGTGATGGTAGTTGAGTGATGTGTAGTGTAGTGATGGTAGTTGAGTGATGTGTAGTGTAGTGAAAGTAACTGCATGATGTAGTGATGATAAGGAGTGATGTATAGTGAGTTACCAGACACACACACATACACACGTCCATCACTCGCACGCACACTATCAATTATCCTGCGTGCTTATACGAACACATTAACACGCACACACATACACAAGCATACGAAAGCGTGTGCACTCACGGAGTCGAACAATCTGGAGAGTGATGTAGTGGAGGCTGGATCTGTACATAGCTTTAAGAAGACATACGATAAAGATCATGGAGCAGGGAGAGAGTGGACCTAATAGAGACCAGCGAAGAACCATGGCCAGGAACTGTGAATCGACCCGTGCAACCACAAATAGGTGAGTACACAGACGCACACACTAGAGCTACAGGGAAAGACAGTTAAGGAAATGATGGGAAAGTGGCTATAAAGTGTAGGAAGGCAAAGGGGTAGTTTGTAGCCAGGGTCAAGAGAACAACGGGAAGGCCAGAACCCAGGGTTTACCCGGAGGTGTAGAGAGGCTGAAGCCAAGTGCGCTAGAGAATGGAAAAAGTAAAGATAACAAAAGACTCAGGAAAACAAAGAGTTTAGCCGAAGATCTAGAAACGAATATATGCATGGATAAGAAGGGAGGACCAGCGGCAATACGAGAGTGACATAGCATCGAAAGCCAAATCTGACCCAAGGTTATTATACAGGCACACCAAGAAGAAAATAGTCAAGGACCAGGTAATCTGACTGAGGAAGGAAGGAGATGACCTCACAAGGAATAATCATGAGATCTGTAAAGAGCTCAGCACGAGATATAGGGAGGTATTCTCATAGGAGACAGAAACGCTTCCAATAAACCGGGGCAGTAGAGTACACCAGCAAGTGCTGGACACGCTACACACAACCGAGGAGGCGGTGAAGAAACTGCCACATAAACTAGATACCTCGAAGGCGTTGAGCCCAGATAACATCTCTCCATGGGGCCTGAGAGAGGGAGCAGAGGCACTGTGTGTGTGCCACTGACAACAATCTTCAATAAATCTATCTAAACAAGGCAACTGCTGGAGGTGTGGAAGAGAGCAAATGTAGTCCTAGTTTTTAAGAAAGGAGACAGACAGCATTAAACTACAGACCAGTGTCACTGACATGTGATGTATGTAAGGTCATGGAGAAGATTATCAGGAGAAGAGTGGTGGAGCACCTAGAAAGGAATGGACTCATGACAACCAGCACAGATTCAAGGATAGGAAATTCTGTATTACAAACCTACTGGAGCTCTACGACAAGGTGACAGAAGACCACCACCCTGTTTCCACTCACAGTGAAAACAGGGTTGAAACACCACAGTGTCCTCCCTTCCGCCACCCTCTCCTCTCTACCCTTCCCCCCTCCCCTTCCCTCTTCTCTTCCCTCTTTTCCTGTCAACCATGAGTACGGTGGTGAGGGTTTTGTGTGTGTGCGTGCGGGTGGTGAGAGTTGTGAGGGCGTGAGTGGTGAGGGTTGTATGTGTGGGCGTAGGTGGTGTGAGTAGTGAGGACTGTGAGGGCAACAATGGGTACAATAACAGTAGGGACAGTAACAGTAGGATCAATAACAGCAGGGTCAGTAACAACAGTGGGATCAATAACAGTAGGATCAGTAACAACAGTAGGGACAATAACAATAGGGTCAATAACAACAGTAGGGTCAGTAACAGTAGATACAATAACAGTGGTTACAATAACAGTATGGATAATAACAATAGGATCAATAACAGTTAGGTCAGTAACAACGGCATGGACAATAACAATAGGTACAATAACAGTTGGGTCAGTAACAACGGCATGGACAATAACAATAGGTACAATAATAACAGTTGGGTCAAAAAGAGTAGGGACAGTAACAACAATAGGTACAATAACAACAGTAGGGACAATAACAACAATAGGTACAATAACAGTTGAGACAGTAACAACAATAGGTACAATAACAACAGTAGAGACAATAACAACAATAGGTACAATAACAGTTGGGACAGTAACAACAATAGGTACAATAACAGTTGGGTCAATAACAGCAGTATGGACAATAACAACAATAGGTACAATAATAATATAATAATTATATTTACTACAAGTACATGTACAGGGTATACAGGCCTAGCTGACATCAATGACATACTACTATACAGAAAGCCGCTTGTTATGCTGAGCATTTCGGGCAAATTAGGTCAGGATGCTGACCCACACCAGTCGACTAACACCCAGATACCCATTTTACTAATTGGTGAACATAGAAAACCGGTGTAAAGAAACACGTCCAATGTTTCTACCCTCGCCGGGAATCGAACTCGGACATCGCAGTGGGAAGCGAGAGCTTTAGCCACCAGGCCACGAGGCACCGTAGGGTCATTAACAACAGTAGGAACAATAATAATAGGTACAGTAACAGTAGGGACAATAACAGTAAGGACAGTAACAGCAGTAAGGTCCGTAACAATAATAGGGATAAGGAAAAAATAATTGTTGTTTAAGAGCACTTAAATATATAGAAAAAACAGTCAACGGAAGCAGTAGAACAACAGCAACCACAGCAGGAGCAGCAGTAGAACAACAACCACAGCAGGAGCAGCAGGAGAACAACAACCACAGCAGGAGCAGCAGTAGAACAACAACCACAGCAGGAACAGCAGTAGAACAGCAACCACAGCATGAGCAGCAGTAGAACCACAGCAGGAGCAGCAGTAGAACAGCAACCATAGCAGGAGCAGCAGTAGAACAACAGCAACCACAGCAGGAGCAGTAGAACAACAGCAACCACAGCAGGAGCAGCAGTAGAAAAGCAACCACAGTAGGAGCAGCAGTAAAATAGCAACCACAGCAGGAGCAGCAGTAAAACAGCAACCACAGCAGTAGAACAGCAACCACAGCAGGAGCAGCAGTAGAACAACAGCAACCACAGCAGGAGCAGCAGTAGAACAACAACCACAGCAGGAGAACAACAACCACAGCAGGAGCAGCAGTAGAACAACAACCACAGCAGGAACAGCAGTAGAACAGCGACCACAGCAGGAGCAGCAGTAGAACCACAGCAGGAGCAGCAGTAGAACCACAGCAGGAGCAGCAGTAGAACAGTAACCATAGCAGGAGCAGCAGTAGAACAACAGCAACCACAGCAGGAGCAGTAGAACAACAGCAAGCACAGCAGGAGCAGCAGTAGAACAACAGCCAAGGACAGCAGTAGAACAGCAACCAAGCAGGAGCAGCAGTAGAACAACAGCAACCACAGCAGGAGCAGAGAAAACAGCAACCACAGCAGGAGCAGCAGTAGCAAACAGCAAAACCCCAGCAGGAGCAGCAGTAGAACAACAGCAACCACAGCAGGAGCAGCAGTAGAACAGCAACCACAGCAGTAGAACAGCAACCACAGCAGGAGCAGCAGTAGAACAACAGCAACCACAGCAGGACAGCAGGAACAACAAGCAGGAGCAGCAGTAGAACAAGCAACCACAGCAGGAGCAGCAGTAGAACAACAACCACAGCAGGAGCAGCAGTAGAACAACAGCAACCACAGCAGGAGCAGCAGTAGAAACAGCAACCACAGCAGGAGCAGCAGTAGAACAGCACACAGCAGGAGCACAGTAGAACACAGAACACAGCAGGAGCAGCAGTAGAACAACAGCAACCACAGCAGGAGCAGTAGAACAACAGCAACCACAGCAGGAGCAGCAGTAGAACAACAGCAACCACAGCAGGAGCAGCAGTAGAACAACAGCAACCACAGCAGGAGCAGCAGTAGAACAACAGCAACCACAGCAGGAGCAGCAGTAAACAGCAACCACAGCAGGAGCAGCAGTAGAACACAGACCACAGCAGGAGCAGAACAGCAACCACAGCAGGAGCAGCAGTAGAACAACAGCAACCACAGCAGGAGCAGCAGTAACAACAGCAACCAAGCAGGAGCAGCAGTAGAACAGCAACCACAGCAGGAGCAGCAGTGAACAACAGCAACCACAGCAGGAGCACAGTAGAACAACAGCAACCACAGCAGGAGCAGCAGTAGAACAACAGCAACCACAGCAGGAGCAGCAGTAGAACAACAGCATCCACAGCAGGAGCAGCAGTAGAACAACACACACAGCACAGCAGGAGCAGCAGGCATAGAACAACAGCAACCACAGCAGGAGCAGCAGTAGAACAACAGCAACCACAGCAGGAGCAACAGTAGAACAACAGCAACCACAGCAGGAGCAGCAGTGAGAACAACAGCAACCACAGCAGGAAGCAGCAGTAGAACAACAGCACCACAGCAGGAGCAACAGTGGAACAACAGCAACCACAGCAGGAGCAACAGTAGAACAACACAACCACAGCAGGAGCAGCAGTAGAACAACAGCAACCACAGCAGGAGCACAGTAGAACAACAGCAACCACAGCAGGAGCAGCAGTAGAACAACAGCAACCACAGCAGGAGCAGCAGTAGAACAACAAACACAGCAGGAGCAGCAGTAGAACAACAACAACCACAGCAGGAGCAGCAGTAGAACAACAGCAACCACAGCAGGAGCAGCAGTAGAACAACAGCAACCACAGCAGGAGCAGCAGTAGAACAACAGCAACCACAGCAGGAGCAACAGTAGAACAACAGCAACCACAGCAGGAGCAACACTAGAACAACAGCAACCACAGCAGGAGCAACAGTAGAACAACAGCATCCACAGCAGGAGCAACAGTAGAACAACAGCAATCACAGCAGGAGCAACAGTAGAACAACAGCAACCACAGCAGGAGCAACAGTAGAACAACAGCAACCACAGCAGGAGCAACAGTAGAACAACAGCATCCACAGCAGGAGCAACAGTAGAACAACAGCAAACACAGCAAGAGCAGCAGTAGAACAACAGCAACCACAGCAGGAGCAACAGTAGAACAACAGCATCCACAGCAGGAGCAACAGTAGAACAACAGCATCCACAGCAGGAGCAGAAGTAGAACAACAGCAAACACAGCAAGAGCAGCAGTAGAACAACAGCAACCACAGCAGGAGCAACAGTAGAACAACAGCATCCACAGCAGGAGCAACAGTAGAACAACAGCATCCACAGCAGGAGCAGCAGGAGAACAACAGCATCCACAGCAGGAGCAATAGTAGAGTAGAACAACAGTATCCACAGCAGGAGCAACAGTAGAACAACAGCATCCACAGCAGGAGCTGCAGTAGAACAACAGCAACCACAGCAGGAGCAACAGTAGAACAACAGCAACGTTGCCACAGCAGCAGCAGTATCAACAGCATCAGCACCAACAACAGCAGCAAAAACCACAGCATGAACAACAACAGGAGCAGCATCAACAACAGTAGAAGCAACATTAGCGAAAAAGTAACACTAAAAAACAACAACAGCAACATGAACAATGGCAACAGCACCAGCACCATGAGCAATAACAGTAGCAACAACACCCAGAATATCAAGAGCAGCAACAGCAACAACAAAAGCAGCAAAAACAACAAATGCAGGAGTATGAAAACAACAACAATAGCATCAACAGGAACACGAGGAAGTGTTTAGTAAAATTGGATACATCAGCAGTGTGCTGCTACGCTCTACTACATGACAGTTATATAGTGGAAACAAAAGCTATGCCACACCAGCATGAGAGAGACGAATAGGGAGGAGGAAGAGAGAGAGAAGGCAAAAGTGATGTAGATAGAGGGAAGCAAGGAGGGAGGGAGGGTGGTAGGGAGGGAAGCAAGGAGGGAGGGTGGGTGGTAGGGAGGGAAGCAAGGAGGGGGAGGAGGGTGGTAGGGAGGAAGCAAGGAGGGAGGGTGGGTGGTAGGGAGGGAAGCAAGGAGGGAGGAGGGTGGTAGGGAGGGAAGCAAGGAGGGAGGGAGGGAGGGTGGTAGGGAGGAAGCAAGGAGACAGGGAGGGAGGGAAGCAAGGCGACAGGGAGGGTGGTAGGGAGGGAAGCAAGGAGACAGGGAGGGAGGTAGGGAGGAAGCAAGGAGACAGGAAGGAGGTAGGGAGGAAGCAAGGAGACAGGGAGGGTGGTAGGGGGAAGCAAGGAGACAGGGAGGGAGGGTGGTAGGGAGGGATGCAAGGCGACAGGGAGGGTGGTAGGGAGGGAAGCAAGGAGACAGGGAGGTAGGGAGGGAAGCAAGGAGACAGGGAGGTAGGGAGGGAAGCAAGGAGACAGGGAGTTAGGGAGGGAAGCAAGGAGACAGGGAGTTAGGGAGGGAAGCAAGGAGACAGGGAGGTAGGGAGGGAAGCAAGGAGACAGGGAGGTAGGGATGGAAGCAAGGATACAGGGAGGTAGGGAGGGAAGCAAGGAGACAGGGAGTTAGGGAGGGAAGCAAGGAGACAGGGAGTTAGGGAGGGAAGCAAGGAGACAGGGAGGTAGGGAGGAAGCAAGGAGACAGGGAGGTAGGGAGGGAAGCATGGAGACAAGGAGGTAGGGAGGGAAGCAAGGAGACAGGGAGTTAGGGAGGGAAGCAAGGAGACAGGGAGTTAGGGAGGGACGCAAGGAGACAGGGAGTTAGGGAGGGAAGCAAGGAGACAGGGAGGTAGGGAGGGAAGCAAGGAGACAGGGAGGTATGGAGGGATGCAAGGAACAGGGAGTTAGGGAGGGAAGCAAGGAGACAGGGAGTTAGGGAGGGAAGCAAGGAGACAGGGAGTTAGGGAGGGAATCAAGGAGACAGGGAGGTAGGGAGGGAAGCAAGGAGACAGGGAGGTAGGGAGGGAAGCAAGGAGACAGGGAGGTAGGGAGGGAAGCAAGGAGACAGGGAGGTAGGGAGGGAAGCAAGGAGGGAGGGAGGGTGATAGGGAGGGAAGCAAGGAGACAGGGAGGGAGGGAGGGAGGGAAGCAATGCGACAGGGAGGGTGGTAGGGAGGAAGCAAGGAGACAGGGAGGTAGGGAGGGAGGGAAGCAAGGAGACAGGGATGAAGGAAGGGAGGGAAGCAAGGAGACAGGGAGGTAGGCAGGGAAGCAAGGAGACAGGGAGTTAGGGAGGGAAGCAAGGAGACACGGAGTTAGGGAGGGAAGCAAGGAGACAGGGAGGTAGGGAGGGAAGCAAGGAGACAGGGAGGTAGGGAGGGAAGCAAGGAGACAGGGAGGGAGGTAGGGAGGGAAGCAAGGAGACAGGGAGGGAGGGAGGGAAGCAAGGAGACAGGGAGGGAGGGAGGGAAGCAAGGAGACAGGGAGGGAGGGAGGGAGGGAAGCAAGGAGACAGGGAGGGAGGGAGGGAGGGAAGCAAGGAGACAGGGAGGGAGGGAAGCCTCCACTACTCACTACCTCTCATCACAATATTGGATTACCAGCCACCCTCGGCATCACCAAACTTTTACCAGCCACTAAATATCGCGTTTGTCCGCCAATTTTATCGCCTCGCCAACACGTTAGTTGCCATAAAGCAGTATTCTCTAACCCCTCCCCCCTCCATTCCCTCATGGCAGGAATGTCCACCCATGACTGTATGTTGTACAAGCAGGCTGTGTTGGCAGGCAGTAAGTGGGGGTGGGGAGGTAGGGAACTGTTGGTTAAGTAGCGAGGGGGCAGGAAGGTGAGGAGATTATCATTAACTATCCGGTAGAACCATTCACTAATTACTGCCCTCAGGGGTTATGGGAGTGGGGGGGATGTGTGGGGGTGGTGTTAGTGGTAGTATTTTATTGTAGCGATGATACCACTAGTTTTTACTAGCAAGTGTTGCTATTATTATTTTTTTTATTAACACATCGGCCGATTCCCACCAAGGCAGGGTGGCCCGAAAAAGAAAAAACTTTCATCATCATTCATTCCATCACTGTCTTGCCAGAGGGGTGCTTTACACTACAGTTATAAAACTGCAACACTAACACCCCTCCTTCAGAGTTGCAGACACTGTACTTCCCATCTCCAGGACTCAAGTCCGGCCTGCCGGTTTCCCTGAATCCCTTCATAAATGTTACTTTGCTCACACTCCAACAGCACGTCAAGTATTAAAAACCATTTGTCTCCATTCACTCCTATCAAATACGCTCACACATGCTTGCTGGAAGTCCAAGCCCTCGCACACAAAACTTCCTTTACCCCTCCCTCCAACCTTTCCTAGGCCGACCCCTACCCCGCTTTCCTCCACTACAGATTTATACACTCGAAGATATTCTGTCTCGTTCCATTCTCTCTACATGTCCGAACCTCCTCAACAACCCCTCCTCAGCTCTCTGGATAATAGTTTTGGTAATCCCGCACCTCCTCCTAATTTCCAAACTCCGAATTCTCTGCATTATATTCACACCACACATTGACCTCAGACATGACATCTCCACTGCCTCCAGCCTTCTCCTCGTTGCAACATTCATCACCCATGCTTCACACCCATATAAGAGTGTTGGTATAACTATACTCTCATACATTCCCTTCTTTACTTCCATGGACAAAGTTCTTTGTCTCCACAGACTCCGAAGTGCTCCACTCACCCTTTTTCCCTCATCAATTCTATGATTCACTTCATCCTTCATAGACCCATCTGCTGACATGTCCACTCCCAAATATCTGAATACATTCACCTCCTCCATACTCTCTCCCTCCAATCTGATATCCAATCTTTCATCACCTAATCTTTTTGTTATCCTCATCACCTTACTCTTTCCTATATTCACTTTCAATTTTCTTCTTTTACACACCCTACCAAATTCATCCAACCTCTGCAACTTCTCTTCAGAATCTCCCAAAAGCAGTGTCATCAGCAAAAAGCAACTGTGACAACTCCAACTTTGTATTTGATTCTTTATCTTTTAACCCCACACCTCTTGCCAAGACCCTCGCATTCACTTCTCTTACAACCCCATCTATAAATATATTGAACAACCACGGTGACATCACACATCCTTGTCTAAGGCCCACTTTTACTGGGAAATAGTCCCCCTCCCTCCTACACACTCTAACTTGAGCCTCACTATCCTCATAAAAACTCTTCACTGCTTTCAGTAACCTACCTCCTATTCCATACACCTGCAACATCTGCCACATTGCCCCCCTATCCACCCTATCATACGCCTTTTCCAAATCCATAAATGCCACAAACCTCTTTACCCTTATCCAAATACTGTTCACCTATATGTTTCGCTGTAAACACTTGGTCTACACACCCCCTACCGTTCCTAAAGCCCCCTTGTTCATCTGCTATCCTGCTTTCTGTCTTACTCTTAATTCTTTCAATAATAACTCTACCATACACTTTACCAGGTACACTCAACAGACTTATTCCCCTATAATTTTTGCACTCTCTTTTGTCCCCTTTGCCTTTATACAAAGGAACAATACACGCTCTCTGCCAATCCCTAGGTACCTTACCCTCTTCCATACATTTATTAAATAATAATACTAACCACTCCAAAACTATATCCCCACCTGCTTTTAACATTTCTATCTTTATCCCATCAATCCCAGCTGCCTTACCCCCTTTCATTCTACCCACTGCCTCACGAACTTCCCCCACACTCACAACTGGCTCTTCCACACTCCTACAAGATGTTATTCCTCCTTGCCCTATACACGAAATCACAGCTTCCCTATCTTCATCAACATTTAACAACTCCTCAAAATATTCCCTCTATCTTCCCGATACCTCTAACTCTCCATTTAATAACTCTCCTCTCCTATTTTTAACTGTCAAATCCATTTGTTCCCTAGGCTTCCTCAACTTATTAATCTCACTCCAAAACTTTTTCTTATTTTCAACAAAATTTGTTGATAACATCTCACCCACTCTCTCATTTGCTCTCTTTTTACATTGCTTCACCACTCTCTTAACCTCTCTTTTTTTCTCCATATACTCTTCCCTCCTTGCATCACTTCTACTTTGTAAAAACCTCTCATATGCTAACTTTTTCTCCCTTACTACTCTCTTTACATCATCATTCCACCAATCGCTCTTCTTCCCTCCCGCACCCACTCGCCTGTAACCACAAACTTCTGCTGAACACTCTAACACTACATTTTTAAATCTACCCCATACATCTTCGACCCCATTGCCTACACTCTCACTAGCCCATCTATCCTCCAATAGTTGTTTATATCTTACCCTAACTGCCTCCTCTTTTAGTTTATAATAGTAGCAGTAGTAATAATATATTATAATTATATAATTCTTATTGTTATTATTATTTTTATTAGTGGTGCAGTGTTAAACCCGTGAGGGTCCTACAGTGCTTGGGGTTGGGAGTTTAATCGGTTCAGTCGAAGGAAGAGAACGGTACCTTCAGTTCCTTGCATCAGGAGCCCCTTCTTAAAGGTTCTAGAAGTACCTAATAACAGCTAGTGTCTAGAAGTACCTACCGACAGCTAGTGTCCAGAAGTACCTACCGACACCTAGTGTCTAGAAGTACCTACTGACCAGCTAGTGTCCAGAAGTACCTACCGACAGCTAATGTCCAGAAGTACCTACCGACAGCTAGTGTCTAGAAGTACCTACTGACTAGCTAGTGTCCAGAAGTACCTACCGACAGCTAGTGTCTAGAAGTACCTACCGACAGCTAGTGTCTAGAAGTACCTACTGACTAGCTAGTGTCCAGAAGTACCTACCGACAGCTAGTGTCTAGAAGTACCTACTGACCAGCTAGTGTCCAGAAGTACCTACTGACAGCTAGTGTCCAGAAGTAACTACTGACAGCTAGTGTCCAGAAGTACCTACTGACAGTTAGTGTCTAGAAGTACCTACTGACAGCTATTGTCTAGAAGTACTTACTGACAGCTAGTGTCCAGAAGTACCTACTGACAGATACTGTCTAGAAGCACCTACTAACAGCAAGTGTCCAGAAGTACCTACTGACAGCTAGTCTAGAAGTATCTACTGACAGCTAAGTTCTAGGACAGGACAGAGATGCAATTAATGTGACATTTTTTATTGTGAGAGGAGCTTTGTCAAGCCGTTAAAAGTGGTTCTTTACTGTGGGCAGGGGGCACCTGTGTCCTCTAGGAGGCAGGACGAAACAAAGCTGGAGGGGCACCTGTGTCCTCTAGGAGGCAGGAAGAAACAAAGCTGGAGGGGCACCTGTGCCCTCTAGGAGGCAGGAAGAAACAAAGCTGGAGGGGCACCTGTGTCCTCTAGGAGGCAGGAAGAAACAAAGCTGGGGGCACCTGTGTCCTCTAGGAGGCAGGAAGAAACAAAGCTGGAGGGGCACCTGTGCCCTCTAGGAGGCAGGAAGAAACAAAGCTGGGGGGTACCTGTGCTCTCTAGGAGGCACGAAGAAACAAAGCTGGAGGGGCACCTGTGCCCTCTAGGAGGCAGGAAGAAACAAAGCTGGAGGGTACCTGTGCCCTCTAGGGGGCACGAAGAAACAAAGCTGGAGGGGCACTTGTGCCCTCTAGGAGGCACGAGGAAACAAAGCTGGAGGGGCACTTGTGCCCTCTATGGGGCACGAAGAAACAAAGCTTGAGGGGTACCTGTGCCCTCTAGGAGGCACGAAGAAACAAAGCTGGAGGGGCACCTGTGCCCTCTACGGGGCACGAAGAAACAAAGCTTGGGGCACCTGTGCCCTCTAATGGGCACGAAGAAACAAAGCTGGGGGGCACCTGTGCCCTCTAGGAGGCACGAAGAAACAAAGCTGGGGGGCACCTGTGCCTCTATGGGGCACGAAGAAACAAAGCTGGAGGGGCACCTGTGCCCTCTATGGGGCACGAAGAAACAAAGCTGGAGGGTACCTGTGCCCTCTATGGGGCACGAATAAACAAAGCTGGAGGGGCACCTGTGCCCTAGGAGGCACGAAGAAACAAAGCTGGAGGGCACCTGTGCCCTCTAGGAGGCACGAAGAAACAAAGCTGGAGGGTACCTGTGCCCTCTATGGGGCACGAATAAACAAAGATGGAGGGGCACCTGTGCCCTCTATGGGGCACGAAGAAACAAAGCTGGGGGGCACCTGTGCCCTCTATGGGGCACGAAGAAACAAAGCTGGGGGGCACCTGTGCCCTCTAGGGGGCACGAAGAAACAAAGCTGGAGGGCACCTGTGCCTCTATGGGGCACGAAGAAACAAAGCTGGAGGGTACCTGTGCCCTCTATGAGGCACGAATAAACAAAGCTGGAGGGGCACCTGTGCCCTCTAGGAGGCACGAAGAAACAAAGCTGGAGGGGCACCTGTGCCCTCTAGGAGGCACGAAGAAACAAAGCTGGAGGGTACCTGTGCCCTCTATGGGGCACGAATAAACAAAGATGGAGGGGCACCTGTGCCCTCTATGGGGCACGAATAAACAAAGCTGGAGGGGCACCTGTGCCCTCTATGGGGCACGAATAAACAAAGATGGAGGGGCACCTGTGCCCTCTATGGGGCACGAATAAACAAAGATGGAGGGGCACCTGTGCCCTCTATGAGGCACGAATAAACAAAGCTGGAGGGGTACCTGTGCCCTCTATGGGGCACAAATAAACAAAGCTGGAGGGTACCTGTGCCCTCTATGGGGCACGAATAAACAAAGCTGGAGGGTACCTGTGCCCTCTATGGGGCACGAAGAAACAGCTGGAGGGTACCTGTGCCCTCTATGGGGCACGAATAAACAAAGCTGGAGGGGTACCTGTGCCCTCTAGGAGGCACGAATAAACAAAGCTGGAGGGGTACCTGTGCCCTTTATAGGGCACGAAGAAACAAAGCTGGGGGTACCTGTGCCCTCTAGGAGGCACGAAGAAACAAAGCTGGGGGCACCTGTGCCCTTTAGGGGGCACCTGTGCCCTTTAGGGGGCACGAAGAAACAAAGCTGGGGGTACCTGTGCTCTCTAGGAGGCACGAACAAACAAAGCTGTGGGGCACCTGTGCCCTTTAGGGGCACGAAGAAACAAAGCTGGGGGTAACTGTGCCTCTAGGAGGCACGAAGAAACAAAGCTGTGGGGCACCTGTGCCCTTTAGGGGGCACGAAGAAACAAAGCTGGGGGTAACTGTGCCCTCTAGGAGGCACGAACAAACAAAGCTGTGGGGCACCTGTGCCCTTTAGGGGGCACGAAGAAACAAAGCTGGGGGGTACCTGTGCCCTCTAGGAGGCACGAAGAAACAAAGCTGGGGGTACCTGTGCCCTCTGGGAGGCACGAAGAAACAAAGCTGGGGGGTACCTGTGCCCTCTATGGGGCACGAAGAAACAAAGCTGGGGGGCACCTGTGCCCTCTATGGGGCACGAAGAAACAAAGCTGGAGGGGCACCTGTGCCCTCTAGGGGGCACGAAGAAACAAAGCTGGAGGGCACCTGTGCCCTCTAGGGGCACGAAGAAACAAAGCTGGGGGCACCTGCCGCTCTAGGGGCACGAAGAAACAAAGCTGGAGGGGCACCTGTGCCCTCTAGGGGGCACGAAGAAACAAAGCTGGGGGCACCTGTGCCCTCTAGGAGGCACGAATAAACAAAGCTGGAGGGGCACCTGTGCCCTCTAGGAGTCACGAAGAAACAAAGCTGAAGGGGCACCTGTGCCCTCTATGGGGCACGAATAAACAAAGATGGAGGGGCACCTGTGCCCTCTATGGGGCACGAATAAACAAAGCTGGAGGGGTACCTGTGCCCTCTATGGGGCACGAAGAAAGGTTGAGGGAAATAGGACTAACAACACTGGAGGAAAGAAGGGTCAGAGGAGACATGATAACGACATACAAAATACTGCGGGGAATTGACAAGGTAGATAGTGACAGGTTGTTTCAGAGAGGGAACACAGATACAAGGGGACACAACTGGAAGCTGAAGACTCAGATGAGTCAAAGGGATGTCAGGAAACACTTCTTCAGCCACAGAGTAGTCAGGAAGTGGAATGGACTAGAGAAAGATATAGTGGAGGCAGGAACCATACATAGTTTTAAGACAAGGTATGATAAAGCTCATGGAGCAGGGAGAGCAGAGACCCAGTAGCAGACAGCGAAGAGGCGGGGCCAGGAGCTGAGACTCGACCCCTGCAACCACAATTAGGTGAGTACAATTAGGTGAGTACCTGTGCCCTCTATGAGGCACGAATAAACAAAGCTGGAGGGGTACCTGTGCCCTCTATGGGGCACGAATAAACAAAGCTGGAGGGGTACCTGTGCCCTCTAGGGGGCACGAATAAACAAAGCTGGAGCGGCACCTGTGCCCTCTATGAGGCACGAATAAACAAAGCTGGAGGGGTACCTGTGCCCTCTATGGGGCACAAATAAACAAAGCTGGAGGGTACCTGTGCCCTCTATGGGGCACGAATAAACAAAGCTGGAGGGGTACCTGTGCCCTCTATGGGGCACGAATAAACAAAGCTGGAGGGTACCTGTGCCCTCTATGGGGCACGAATAAACAAAACTGGAGGGTACCTGTGCCCTCTCTGGGGCACGAATAAACAAACCTGGAGGGGCACCTGTGCCCTCTAGGGGGCACGAAGAAACAAAGCTTGGGGGCACCTGTGCCCTTTATAGGGCACGAAGAAACAAAGCTGGGGGTACCTGTGCCCTCTAGGAGGCACGAATAAACAAAGCTGGGGTACCTGTGCCCTCTATGGGGCACGAATAAACAAAGAAAGCTGGAGGGGTACCTGTGCCCTCTAGGAGGCACGAAGAAACAAAGCTGGGGGGTACCTGTGCCCTTTAGGAGGCACGAAGAAACAAAGCTGGGGCACCTGTGCCCTTTAGGGGCACGAAGAAACAAAGCTGTGGGGCACCCTGTGCCCTTTAGGGGCACGAAGAAACAAAGCTGTGGGCACCTGTGCCCTTTAGGGGAGAACACGAAGAAACAAAGCTGTGGGGCACCTGTGCCCTCTAGGAGGCACGAAGAAACAAAGATAGGGGCACCTGTGCCCTCTAGGAGGCAAGAAGAAACAAAGCTGTGGGGCACCTTGCCCTTTAGGGGGCACGAAGAAACAAAGCTGGGGGCACCTGTGCCCTTTAGGAGGCACGAAGAAACAAAGCTGTGGGGCACCTGTGCCCTTTAGGGGGCACGAAGAAACAAAGCTGTGGGGCACCTGTGCCCTCTAGGAGGCACGAAGAAACAAAGCTGTGGGGCACCTGTGCCCTTTAGGGGGAACGAAGAAACAAAGCTGGGAGGTACCTGTGCCCTCTAGGAGGCAAGAAGAAACAAAGCTGGGGGGCACCTGTGCCTCTAGGAGGCACGAAGAAACAAAACTGGAGGGTACCTGTGCCCTCTAGGGGCACGAAGAAACAAAGCTGGGGCACCTGTGCCCTTTAGGGGCACGAAGAAACAAAGCTGGGGGTACCTGTGCCCTCTAGGAGGCACGAACAAACAAAGCTGTGGGCACCTGTGCCCTTTAGGGGCACGAAGAAACAAAGCTGGGGGCACCTGTGCTCTAGGAGGCACGAAGAAACAAAGCTGAGGGACCTGTGCCTCTAGGAGGCAGAAGAAACAAAGCTGAGGGGCACCTGTGCCCTCTAGGAGGCAGAAGAAACAAAGCTGGAGGGGACCTGTGCCCTCTAGGAGGCAAGAAGAAACAAAGCTGGAGGGGCCTGTGCCCTCTAGGAGGCAAGAAGAAACAAAGCTGGAGGGGCACCTGTGCCCTCTAGGAGGCAAGAAGAAACAAAGCTGGAGGGGTACCTGTGCCCTCTAGGAGGCAAGAAGAAACAAAGCTGGAGGGGTACCTGTGCCCTCTAGGAGGCAAGAAGAAACAAAGCTTGAGGGGTACCTGTGCCCTCTAGGATGCACGAAGAAACAAAGCTGGAGGGGTACCTGTGCCCTCTAGGATGCACGAAGAAACAAAGCTGGAGGGTACCTGTGCCCTTAGGGGCAAGAAGAAACAAAGCTGGAGGGGTACCTGTGCCCTCTAGGAGGCAAGAAGAAACAAAGCTGGAGGGTACCTGTGCCCTCTAGGAGCAGAAGAAACAAAGCTGGGGGGTACCTGTGCCCTCTAAGAGGCACGAAGAAACAAAGCTGAGGTACCTGTGCCCTCCACGGGGAACGAAGAAACAAAGCTGAGGTACCTGTGCCCTCCACGGGGAACGAAGAAACAAAGCTGGAGGGGCCTGGGGCCCTCTAGGGGCCGGGGAAAAAAAGCTGGGGGGCACCTTGCCCTCTAGGGGCACAAGAAAAAAAACTGGGGGGTACCTGTATCCTAAGGGAGAAGAAACAAAGCGGGGGGGCCTGTGCCCTCAAAAGGGCCCCGAAAAACAAAGCGAGGTACCTGTGCCCTCCCCGGGAAAAAAGGAAAAAAGCTGGTACCTGTCCCTCCACAGGGAACAAAAAACAAAGCTGGGGGGTGAATGAATGGTTCAGAAAACCCGAAAAAATTGTAAATTAGACACATATGCCCCAAACTTGGGTATCTGATGGGGAAAAACTGTGTGGCGAAACGTTTCCTCAATAAAAAAACCCCAATGTTGCATATTTTCTAATTACAAAAATGGGACCTGTGCCCTCTACAGGGGGGGTAAGGCTGGGGGAGAAAGGTGGTACTAATGGGTGGGTAAATTGTAGTGGTTGGGTGGAAGCAGTAGGTGTGGTAGTAGAGAGTGGTAGTGGTGGGAAGGTAGTAATAGAAAAGAGTGGGGTGGGGGGAGAGTAGCAAGAAAAGGGGTAAAAATTTAATTTTGGGGGAAAAGGAAAAAAAAAGAAGGGGTGGTGGGGGTGGGGAAATTTGGGGAAATTTTGTAAAAAGGAAAGTTGTAATGTAAAATTGAAGTAATAAAGGAATTAAAAAAAAGTAAAAAGTAATTTGGGGGGTAATGAAAAGGAGTAGTAGTAGTGAGAGTAAGAAAATTAGTAGAAAAGTTTAATAATGGGGGGGAAAAAATGAGTAAAAAGAAGTAAAAAGTAAAAAGGGGAAAAAAAAAGTAGTAGTTTGGGGAAAAAAAAGAAAGGGGGGTGGTAAGTGGGGGTGGTGGAAAAAGGGGGTAGTGGGGTGGTGGTAGATAATAGTGGTGGGGGGGTAATAATAGGGAAAATTGGGGGGAATAATAGGGGGGGTAAAAGGGTAGTGGGGAAAATAAAAAGGGGTAGTAGTAATTGGGGGAATAAAATTTTTAGTAGAAGTAAAAAATGGTAAAAGGGAAAAAAAATAGGGTAGTGGTAAAAAAGTTAATTGGGGGGAAGGTTGAAAGGTAGTAGTAAAAAAAGTAGTAATTTTAAAAAGAGTAAAAGGAATTAGTATTAAAAAATGGGGGTGGGGGGGGGGTAATAATGAATTTTTGGTAAAGTAATAGTAGTGAAAAAGTAAATTGGTTTTAGAAAAAAAAAATTTATGAGAGTAATAAATGGTATTTTTAAAAAAGTAGTAATTTTGGGAAAATAAAAAAAATTTTGTGGGGGAAATGAGTAATTGGGAGAGTTGGGGTAGTGGGGGGGGTGGTAGGGTGGTGATAGGGGAATGAATGGTGGGGAGGTAATGGGTTTTGGGGAAAGTGGTAGTGGATGGAGTAAAAAAAATTGGGGGAAGTGGGGGGAAAAGTGGTAGAAAAAAGGAAGTAATTAAAAGGAAGAAATTAAAAAAAATGAAGAAGGAAAGTAATAGGGGGTTTTTAAAAGTAAAAAGTAGGGGGTGATAAAAATAAAGTAGTAAAAAGGAAGGGGAAGAAAATTGGAGTATTGTAAATGGTAGTAGGGGGAAAAAAAAAAGGGTTTTGGGGTAGAAAAAGGGGGTGGTAAATGGGGGAATAGTGGTGGTGATAGGAAAAAATAGTGGGGGGGAAAAGGAAAAAAATTAGTGGGGAAATAAATTTATCGGGGGAATAAATTGGGGTTTTTAAATGGGGTGGGAAAAAAAGTAAAAAAATTTTGGGGGGAGAAAAAAAAGTAGGGGGGGAAAAGGAAGGGGGGAAAGGAGTAGTAATTGGGGAAATAAAATAGTGGGTAAAAAAAGTAGTGAAAGTTTTAATAAAAAGTTAAAAATTAAAAAGTAGAAATAAAAAAGTGGAAAAAAAAAAAAAAATTTTTAAAAAAAGTAATAAAAGGGAAAAAGAAATAGTAAAGGAAAGTAATAAAGGAAAAAGTAAACAATTATTAATTAAAAGGGAAAAAAAAATTAATTTTAAGGGGAAAAAAATAGTAAATTGAGGAAAGTAATAAAGGGGTTTGTAAAAAGTAAAAATAGTAGGAAATAATAAAGGGTTAAAAAAATAAGGAAAATAAAAGGTAAAAAAGGAGTAGTAAAAGAAAAAAGTAGTAAAGAAAAAAGGGGGGTTTGGGGGGGAATGGGGGTAGTGGGGGAAAAGGGGGTGGTAGAAAAAGGTAGTGGGGGGAAGTAAAAAAAATTTTGGTAGAAATGTAGTGGTGGGGGTAAAAAAATAAGGTGGGAAAAAGGAGTAAGGGTAGTAAGGAAGTTTAAAAAGGAGTTAAAATAAAATATTAAAAGGGAAAAGGGGGGGGGAATAAAAGTAAAAAAGGAAATAGAAAGGTAAAAAGTAAAGAGGGGGAAATATAAAGGGGGGGGGAAAAAGTAAAAATGGGGTAGGAAAAAAGGGGGGTGGGAAAAATTTGTGGGGGGATAAAAAGGGGTGGGGGTAAAGTGGTTTTTAAAAAAAAAAAGGGGGGGGTGGAAAGAAAATAATTAAAAAAAAAAGGGGGTATAAAGATGAGGGGGAAAAAAAGAAATTTTTTATAAAATGGAAGGAAATAAAAAAAGGTAAAAATAAGAAAGGGGAAATGTAGGGGGGGGGTAAAAAAGGGAGTAAAGAAATAAAAAGTGGGAAATGGATGGGGGAAGTGGGTGGTGGTAGAGAGTGGTAGTGGTGGCTTGTAACAAGACCTCAGTGTAAACATTTGCAAATACAATGGGATGAGAGGCGCTTCTGAGGTAACCTGATCCACACCACACCTCCCTGGTGCACTGATCCCACGAGAGGGAGGAGATGGCAGGCTGGTACCACGAGGGGAGGAGAGGGCAGGCTGGTACCACGAGGGGAGGAGGGGGCAGGCTGGTACCACGAGGGGAGGAGAGGGCAAGCTGGTAACACGAGGGGAGGAGAGGGCAGGTTGGTACCACGAGGGGAGGAGAGGGCAGGCTGGTACCACGAGGAGAGGAGAATGCAGGCTGATACCACGAGGGGAGGAGAGAGCAGGCTGGTACCACTATGGTAGGAGAGGGCAGGCTGTTACCACCAGGGGAGGAGAGGGCAGGCTGGTACCACGAGGGGAGGAGAGGGCAGGCTGGTATCACGATGGGAGGAGAGGGCAGGCTGGTACCAAGAGGGGAGGAGAGGGCAGGCTGGTACCACGAGGGAGGAGAGGCAGGCTGGTACCACAGGAAGGAGAGGGCAGGCTGGTACCACGAGGGAGGAGAGGGCAGGCTGGTACCACGAGGGTGGAGAGGGCGGCTGGTAGACGAGGGAGGAGAGGGCAGGCTGGTACCACAAGGGAGGAGAGGGCATGCTGGTACCACGAGGGAGAGAGGGCAGGCTGGTACCACGAGGGAGGAGAGGGCATTCTTACCACAAGGGGAGGAGAGGGCAGGCTGGTACCACTATGGTAGGAGAGGGCAGGCTGTTACCACCAGGGAGGAGAGGGCAGGCTGGTACCACGAGGGAGGAAGGGCAGGCTGGTATCACGATGGGAGGAGAGGGCAGGCTGGTACCAAGAGGGAGGAGAGGGCAGGCTGGTACCACGAGGAGAGGAGAGGGCAGGCTGGTACCACGAGAGAAGGAGAGGGCAGGCTGGTACCACGAGGGGAGGAGAGGGCAGGCTGGTACCACGAGGGTGGAGAGGGCGGGCTGGTAGCACGAGGAGGAGAGGGCAGGCTGGTACCACAAGGGGAGGAGAGGGCATGCTGGTACCACGAGGGTAGAGAGGGCAGGCTGGTACCACGAGGAGGAGAGGGCATTCTTTACCACAAGGAGGAGAGGGCAGGCTGGTACCACGAGGGATGAGAGGGCAGGCTGGTACCACGAGGGGAGAGGGCAGGCTGGTACCACGAGAGGAGGAGAGGGCAGGCTGGTAAAACGAGGGGAGAGGGCAGGCTGGTACCACGAGGGGAGGAGAGGGCAGGCTGGTAAAACGAGGGGATGAGAGGGCAGGCTGGTACCACGAGGGAAGAGGGCAGGCTGGTACCACGAGAGGAGGAGAGGGCAGGCTGGTAAAACGAGGGAGAGGGCAGGCTGGTACCACGAGGGGAGGAGAGGGCAGGCTGGTAAAACGAGGGGAGGAGAGGGCAGTCTGGTACCACGAGGGGAGGAGAGGGCAGGCTGGTACCACAAGGGGAGGAGAGGGCAGGCTGGTATCACGAGGGCAGGAGAGGGCAGGCTGGTACCACGAGGGGAGGAGAGGGCAGGCTGGTACCACGAAGGGCGGGGAGGGCAGGCTGGTACCACGAGGGGAGGAGAGGACAGTCTGGTACCACGAGGGGAGGAGAGGGCAGGCTGGTACAACGAGAGGGAGGAGAGGGCAGGCTGGTACCACGAGAGGGAGGAGAGGGCAGGCTGGTACCCCGAGGGGCGGGGAGGGCAGGCTGGGGCATCGCCTGGAAAGAGGTGAGGTAAGGATGCATTTTAAGAGAAGGGCAAGGTAAAAAGATATGTGAGGGAGGAGAGGGAAGAACAGGTAAGAAAAGTGGCCAGTAAAGGACAGATTGTTGTTGCTATTGTATTCATATTGTATTCTTAGGATCATACAGCGCCTCGGCAATTGAAAGGGGTAATAAATTTGACCCAGGAATGCGAAAGGTAGCAGTAGTTCGCTGATTGAAGAACACTTTACCAGGTTCTAGGCATTCCCTTTTCCAGTCCTTGAAGGGAGTGAAGGATAGAGGTGAGGGAAGGAAGGAATCAACCCAGGCTAAGAAGCGAAATGAATATATGCGAAACCTAGGAGTTATCATGTCAAGAGATTCTGACTTTTAAAGAGCCCAATCGAATCACTGTCAGAACAGTAGGAATAGTCTAGTCTGCTCTATTCTTAGTATAAGGTTACCTCTAGTGGTTACCTACAGTGGTAACCTGTAGTGCTAAACTTATACTAGGAATAGAGCTGCTAAGCAAATAGCATTATTTGCTTAGCAATTCTTGTTGGAAAAATTATTATCTAGCCTGTTTTAGTTATTGGTGTTCTGATAGCGATTCTATTGTGCTCTCTAAGAGTTAGAGTCTTTCGACATGATAACGCCTAGATCTCTCACATTTTCATTCCGTTGTTTAGCCTGGTACTATACATGCAACATTAAGGACATTTATTAGACGTCTCGCCTGCTGGCAGCTTTATCAGTCCTAATATATGTCTGAAGTGTTGCTTACGTCTTTATTTTACTTCAGTATTGCTGTTTAATAATCGACTCTTAATATTAACGCCTAACGAAATTAGTGAGTATTCCATGCTCATCTCCACTCAGACATTCAGTGGTCACCTCCACTCATTCAGTGGTCACCTCCACTCATTCAGTGGTCACCTCCACTCATTCAGTGGTCACTTCCACTCATTCAGTGGTCACCTCTACTCATTCAGTGGTCACCTCCACTCATTCAGTGGTCACCTCCACTCATTCAGTGGTCACCTCCAATCATTCAGTGGTCACTTCCACTCATTCATTGGTCACCTCCACTCATTCAGTGGTCACCTCCAATCATTCAGTGGTCACCTCCAATCATTCAGTGGTCACCTCCACTCATTCAGTGGTCACTTCCATGAACGCCATATTGTTTTTCGTGTCTCACTGCAAGACTCGGTATACTCATACATCCGCTTGTAGATTTGCAGTGTCCTCAATAGATGTCATTCTCGTTTAGATTCTAGTGTGATACGTCAAGGTTGATACGGTGCTATAATATATGTTGGTGTATACGTTGTATATGAGGGGTGAGGAAAACAATAAGGGTCAGTACCGTGCCTTGGGGAGCAAACATTTACACTTAGACAACCTCTGCTGGCTAAACTAATTACTATTATTCATTTTATTCTGTTTGTTAGAAAGTTAAAAATCCATCTGCCTACTTTTCCATTTATTCCTTTTTGAATGCACTTTTTTCACTATTGCATCATGATCGCATATGTCATAAGTTTTTGCAAAGTCTATATATACTGAATCTGCATTTTGTTTGTCTTCCAGTGTATCCAAGATGAGATCTTAATGGTCCAGTAGTTGTGAAAGGCAGGGAATACCTGGTTTAAACCCATGCTGTCATGTGTTGTGCAAATGTTGTGAATCCATGTGGTGAGCAATCTTCTTAAATCTTTCTTAAAGGTTTAAGAAGATTGTTTTAAAATGTGGAATGTCAGTGCTATCAGTCTACATTTCTTTGCTATCGCTTTGCTGCTGCCTCTGTGGAGTGGGGCTTTAAACAACTGGTTTTAACTCCTGAGATGATCCCTGTGTCAAGGCCCCCTCTCCATAGCATATTTCCAGGAAATGAGGCAGAGTGCATGGGCATACTATGAGTGGATTTTTTCGAAGTCAAGTGGCGTTAGGGTTATGTCGGAAATTTTGGAGATGTCAGACTTTTGAGTCTCGTCGTTAGTGTCAGTTCCATCTGGTTTGCTCTGAAGTTTACGTATGAGAAGGCTTTTGGGTTTCTTTCAATTTCATTAATTGTTTTTAGCGCTCTGTATCAAATGGGCTGTGTAATTTATTCAGAATGCAGTATCTTCTATTTCTCTAACCAGTTCTTTCCTTCGTTCTTCAGATTCTTCAGATAGTCTGGCACCCTTGAGAAGTTTTGTGATTCTTCGTCTTTGCCTGGAGAGAGAGAGAGAGAGAGAGAGAGAGAGAGAGAGAGAGAGAGAGAGAGAGAGAGAGAGAGAGAACATCTCTCTATCTTTCATATGCCTTAAGAATACGTCTACACATTGGTTCAGATCCCTGTTATTCAAAATATCTTTGTAGCATGTTTCGTTAGGGACAAGAATGATTTGATTCCTGTTGATGTTCCTGTTAAAGCTAAGTTTGGTAAAAACACCCTCGTGACTGAGGTTTGTAAGTCACCCTCGTGACTGAGGTTTGTAAGTCACCCTCGTGACTGAGGTTTGTAAGTCACCCTCGTGACTGAGGTTTGTAAGTCACCCTCGTGACTGAGGTTTGTAAGTCACCCTCGTGACTGAGGTTTGTAAGTCACCCTCGTGACTGAGGTTTGTAAGTCACCTTCGTGACTGAGGTTTGTAAGTCACCCTCGTGACTGAGGTTTGTAAGTCACCCTCGTGACTGAGGTTTGTAAGTCAGGACCTGTCTGAATGCAGGTCTAAACTTCGATTAGGATGTGAAATGACCTTACTGTTTTCGACACCGTAATATTTCGTACTAGAGCATCGTTATTCGTGAATATATGGTGTTTTATAGTCTACCAGCTCCACTATTTACTGGCTTAAGGCGAATTTGCTTTTGTTTTTAAATGGCTTGAAAGCCATCATCTAGAGCATCGTCATAGCATCATAGCTCTACCATGATGCTATGATGATGCTGTAGAGAGATGATGGGTAGCCGACAAGTTGGTTGAAATAGACACAAGTGCAGAACAGAACTTTTGTTGACAGGACGCTTCGCCTGTGTAACAAGCGAAGCGTTACACAGAAAGCTCTCAATCACTGGTAATTACACCAATGTCAGTGAACAGAATAAAAATGCTGAGCGAGAGAGAGAGAGAGACAGTGAGAGAGAGTAAATGAGTGAGTAAACTTTGTGTCCCTGACACCACTGTATTTAGTGTTCACTGCCAGTTGAGAGCTGCACGTCTCTCTGCTCCTACATTGACGTACCAGGAGCGCTCTCCCTCCCTTCCTCTCTCTGTTCCTCTTTCTTCTCTCTCTTTCTCTCCCTCCCTCATTCCCTCCCTCCACACACCTGCCTCACTTCCCTTCCCCTCTCTCACTGCCCGCACCTCTGGTCCTCAATTCCCCGGCCACCAGCCCCTGCTGTGGCCCCGTCGACCCTTCATGGTGATATGATTTCATTAATCCAATTTGTTTTCTAGCCGCGCTGAGGAGCGTTGGGTGGCAAGGGGCGATCACGGCGATAAAAGGAGGGGCAGGGGAGTGGTGAGGGGGGTGATGATGCCACTATCCACCCCCTCCTGGTCCCTCCCCAGACAGGTCACACGGGTCCCACCAACTCCCGCTGACAATAACGAACTCGCTAGTGTCTCGTCCTGCTCACACAATATATTCACGTTGTTTTAAGGGTTTTCATGTACATTTAGGAAAATTAAGATACTTTTGCTAAAAGGCATCAATTTAGAGTCAAGGTGTGCCTGCTTATTCGTGTGGATTTTGGTCAACTTTTCATATTTAATTTGGGAAATTGGTGAAGTAGTCTGTTGTTACTAGGGAGCACCCCTTCCTGTTACTGGGTTAGGAGGCTTTCTCATTTGTTGGGTCATGGCTGACCCGCTCTGTTGTTACTAGGGAGCACCCCTTCCTGTTACTGGGTTAGGGGAGGCTTTCCTCACTGTTGTTGGGGTCATGGCCCCCGCGACCCGCTCTGTTGTCAACTGGGAAGAACACAATACGGGAATAAAACCTCTCGAGAAACAGGAAAATCAAAAGATATTTTGTTTACTGAATGTAAGTAGAAGTTTGTAAGTTACCTGATGTCTGACGTGTTCATGAGACGGAAAGCAAAGACCAGCAATTCTGCCAGAGTGCAAAACTTTTAGCAGTCTTCCGTTTCGCACTCATATTCCAGAAGAATACCTACCTGGATGTTTGCTGTCTATCATCCTAATTATATATATATATATATATATATATATATATATATATATATATATATATATATATATATATTATATAAATATAAGGAGGTACCACCTCTAGAACTTTATATATATATATATATATATATATATATGAAGCCTTTTATCCACTTCTCCGAGGCTATGGGTCCCACAATTTATACCAGAGGTGGACCCCATCCTATATATATATATATATATATATATATATATATATATATATATATATATATATATATATATATATATATATATATATATATAGCGTGCTGAATAGGTAAAACTTGTCAATTAGCAAGAACTCATTTAAAATTAAAAATTAATAATTTTCTACCAAAATAATCTTAGAAGACTTACCTAGCCTTTTTATAACAAGCGCAATTTAATTTAGCCTAATCCAACCAAATATATTTTAGATAAGTTTACAAAAGTTTAATAATAAACAAACATAGTGAAACATATTTTTTTCGTTAGGTTCAGAATGATTTTTGCGAAATTAATGCATACACAAATTTTCGTTGATGATTTAAGCCAAAATAGCGTTTTACATATTCGGCACAACATATATATGTCTCTGAAAGAGGAAGCAGGCCGCTCTGGGGCCCTTGGCTTCCGTGATGAGTTTTTCTCCTAAGCCTTTCAGGAGTTTTAGAGCACACTTGCCCTATGCTCTAGGGGTCTCCGACCCTACTGGGACGAAGTTATAGCTAGGTGGCAGCCCTCTGTATTTGTTGGTCTTCAGGGCCTCTCTGAAACTGGCGGTCCCAGTCCCTTCTGCTTCAGAGTATGACGAGTAGGTGTCAGCCAACGTAGAGGCACAGGTGTAGTCCCATGCACTCTGCTTCCCATCCTCCCAGGGTAGCATGGTGACTCCATCTAGACGCTTTTGGCTTCCAGACACATCTGATGCAAAGTGGGAGTTGTCACAATTTCTATTTTGCCTACGACACGGTTCTGTTTTTTGGAGATTCTGAAGAGAAGTTGCAAGTTGACAAATTTGAGAGGATATGTAAAAGAAGGAAATTAATAGTGAACATAAGAGAGAGCAATGTAATGGAAATAACAAAAAATTTAGTCAGTGAAAGATTGTATATCAGATTGGAAGAAGGGAGTGTAGAGGAAGTCAGTGAATATAGATATTAGGAAGTGGACATGTCGGCAGATGGGTCTGTGAAAGATGAGGTGAACTATAAAATTGACGAAGGAAAGAAGGTGCGTGGTGCACTGAGGCATTTTTTGGAGACAGAACCTTATCCATGGAGGCAAAGGGGGGAAAGTCCCAGGGTATGATAGTACCAACAGTGTTCTATGGGTGTGAAGCGTGGGTTTTAAATATCCCAGCCAGGAGGAGGCTGGCGGCAGTGGAGATGTCATGCTTATTATGTCATGAATATTATGCAGAGAATTCGGACTGTGGAGATTAGAAGGTGTGGGGTTACCAGAAGCAGGCTTTCGCTCACCAAAATCTACAGTAACAGCAACATCCGTAATATCAATAATAACAGGATCACATCTATGACAACTTTGTGGTGTAGACGCGACCTACCCCTCAGGATGGACAGGGAGCCAGCGAAAGGCCTCGATTATATAACTGAAAACTCCAGTCAGCAGGTCATCAACACGACCCACAAGAGGATCATTTTTTTGTCCATTCTCCAGACAAACAGCCAGCCAGTGTGGTCTGGGGATGACACTCCAGGCTGTCGTCACCAACTTCCCAGGTTCAGTCTTTGAGGGTAAGGGGAAATATTTATATATTTTTACAAAAAAAAAAAATATGTATATGTATATATTTTTATGTATTTTTTTTATTAATTTTACTTAATTACTAAAAAATGCCAGTCAAATAGCAGCAGCCATAGCAGCATACAAGACCTAGACGAGTCATTAACTACCTTGACAGGTGATGTCTGTAGCCATGACTCACGAACAGACAGACAGGAATCCCTGGCTAATGTTGTTGTCGTTAAATCAATGTTGTTGCCTCCACACACCTAGCAGTGACCCCCACCTCTCTACCGACACACACCCAGCAGTGACCCCCACCTCTCTACCGTCACACACCCAGCAGTGACCCCCACCTCTCTACCGTCACACACTAGCCTCCCAGCAGTGACCCCACCTCTACCGTCACACACTAGCCTCCCAGCAGTGACCCCACCTCTCTACCGTCACACACTAGCCTCCTAGCAGTGACCCCACCTCTCTACCGTCACACACTAGCCTCCCAGCAGTGACCCCACCTCTACCGTCACACACTAGCCTCCCAGCAGTGACCCCACCTCTCTACCGTCACACACTAGCCTCCCAGCAGTGACCCCACCTCTCTACCGTCACACACTAGCCTCCCAGCAGTGACCCCCACCTCTCTACTGTCACACACTAGCCTCCCAGCAGTGACCCCACCTCTCTACCGTCACACACTAGCCTCCCAGCAGTGACCCCACCTCTCTACGGTCACACACTAGCCTCCCAGCAGTGACCCCACCTCTCTACCGTCACACACTAGCCTCCCAGCAGTGACCCCACCTCTCTACCGTCACACACCTAGCAGTGACCCCTACCTCTCTACCGTCACACACCCAGCAGTGACCCCCACCTCTACCGTCACACACTAGCCTCCCAGCAGTGACCCCACCTCTCTACCGTCACACACTAGCCTCCCAGCAGTGACCCCACCTCTCTACCGTCACACACTAGCCTCCCAGCAGTGACCCCACCTCTCTACCGTCACACACCTAGCAGTGACCCCCACCTCTCTACCGTCACACACCCAGCAGTGACCCCCACCTCTACCGTCACACACCCAGCAGTGACCCCTACCTCTCTACTGTCACACACTAGCCTCCCAGCAGTGACCCCACCTCTCTACCGTCACACACTAGCCTCCCAGCAGTGACCCCACCTCTCTACCGTCACACACCTAGCAGTGACCCCCACCTCTCTACCGTCACACACCCAGCAGTGACCCCCACCTCTCACCGTCACACACCCAGCAGTGACCCCCACCTCTCTACCGTCACACACTAGCCTCCCAGCAGTGACCCCACCTCTCTACCGTCACACACTAGCCTCCCAGCAGTGACCCCACCTCTCTACCGCCACACACTAGCCTCCCAGCAGTGACCTCACCTCTCTACCGCCACACACTAGCCTCCCAGCAGTGACCCCACCTCTCTACCGCCACACACTAGCCTCCCAGCAGTGACCCCACCTCTCTACCGCCACACACTAGCCTCCCAGCAGTGACCCCACCTCTCTACCTCCACACACTAGCCTCCCAGCAGTGACCCCACCTCTCTACCGCCACACACTAGCCTCCCAGCAGTGACCCCACCTCTCTACCGCCACACACTAGCCTCCCAGCAGTGACCCCACCTATCTACCTCCACACACTAGCCTCCCAGCAGTGACCCCACCTCTCTACCTCCACACACTAGCCTCACAGCAGTGACCCCACCTCTCTACCGTCACACACTAGCCTCCCAGCAGTGACCCCACCTCTCTACCGTCACACACTAGCCTCCCAGCAGTGACCCCACCTCTCTACCGCCACACACTAGCCTCCCAGCAGTGACCCCACCTCTCTACCGTCACACACTAGCCTCCCAGCAGTGACCCCACCTCTCTACCGTCACACACTAGCCTCCCAGCAGTGACCCCACCTCTCTACCGTCACACACTAGCCTCCCAGCAGTGACCCCACCTCTCTACCGTCACACACTAGCCTCCCAGCAGTGACGCCCACCTCTCTACCGTCACACACTAGCCTCCCAGCAGTGACCCCACCTCTCTACCGTCACACACTAGCCTCCCAGCAGTGACCCCACCTCTCTACCGTCACACACTAGCCTCCCAGCAGTGACCCCAACTCTCTACCGTCACACACTAGCCTCCCAGCAGTGACCCCACATCTCTACCGCCACACACTAGCCTCCCAGCAGTGACCCCACCTCTCTACAGTCACACACTAGCCTCCCAGCAGTGACCCCACCTCTCTACCGTCACACACTAGCCTCCCAGCAGTGACCTCACCTCTGTACCGTCACACACTAGCCTCCCAGCAGTGACCCCACCTCTCTGCCATGCAGGATAACCAACAATATTTCAAAACAAAAGAAGATGGCATAATTTTAATTTTTGAAAAATAAAGCTGTACAATCTAGGTACTCAGACAGATGATCCATGTTAGGTTGAAGACCCTGCCAAGGTGATTAAGGCTGCAATATATATATATATATATATATATATATATATATATATATATATATATATATATATATATATAATTTGTTTTATATAATGAATGCAAATACAATCAGGTGAATGGATAATGCAAATGTAACAGAAGAATTCTAAAAATTAATTTAAATATAAATTGATTGATACACAGTCACATGCAAACATTCATCCATATATACATTCATGTATGAATACTTATCTACTTATATACGTGTTTTCAAAATGTATTTATACGTGCATACATACCTGCATATATACATCAAACATACATATGTGCAACTAAACAAATATATATTGATCCAGACATATATACATCCAGCCATGTATGTATATATATATATATATATATATATATATATATATATAATATCGTGCCGAATAGGTAAAAATTGTCAATTAGCAAGGACTCATTTAAAATTAAGTCCTTTGTAAAATTTCCTCTTATACATTTAAATATATATTTTTTTCTCATTTATATTAATGTAAAAATTAATAATTTTGTACCAAAAGAACCTTAGAAAACTTACCTAACCTCATTATAACAAGCGCAATTTAATTTAGCCTAATCCAACTAAATATATTTTAGATAAGTTTACAATATTTTAATAATAAACAAACACAATGAAATATATATTTTTTAGTTACGTTCAGAATGATTTTTGCGAAATTATTGCATACACAAATTTTCGCTTTTCTTACTCAGCAAGAAGAACGTTGCTATTTAAGGCAAAATCGCAAGTTTTACCTATTCGGCACGACTTTTATATATATATATATATATATATATATATATATATGACGTCGTTCCTAATAAGAAAAACTTGCCATTGACAATGTAAAAAATTTTTTTTTTGACCAAACCTAACTTAATCTAAGGTAATTTTTTAGTCACTATCACAAGCTACATTGAAATAGATTACTTAAAGAAAATTTGTCCATAATATCAGCTGTTTTTGTAATGTTTCAATCTAGCCAGTCAGCGGCTGCGTGTGCCGTGACGTCACAATGATGACATATGGTGCCACACTCGGCACCGTTTAAGAGGCAGTATAATGTGACGTATATGATTATGGTGCCACTGTGTGTGTGTGTGTGTGTGTGTGAGTGAGAGAGATGAAGATATTGTTAGTAACCCTGACGTCAACATGATGTATCCCTCAGGTGATTGATCTCATCTGTCCATGTTAATGATGCTGAAGGTACTCCTGCACTAGCTGATAAAAAGAGAAGAGGAAGGGAATCCGAGTGAACACTTGAAGAATGTAGGAAATACTCCTCCATCAGTCGGGGCTGGAAATGTTATATACTCGCAGTGAGAAGCCGATGGCCACACTTCTCTTGGTTATAGAATCATATTGTTACGAAAAGTGTAACCAATCGTCTTGGTTAGTCGGTTTTTCATAACTTTATCTTCAGATCTGCTAAGGAAGACATGTAGGAGGTTGAGATTGTCATCTTCATCACACTGCCATACACCTAGTGTAACCATCTTGGTGGTCCATATACAAAGACGCCGCTAATGAGTGAGCGCATAGTCATTACAAAGGAATTCCTGTACAAAGAGTCTCTAAAACAAAAGCAGTTGAAATTGATAATTCAATAAAATCAACAAAACCTGGTGAAGACGATGTAATCGTCTTCACATCTCTACCGCTTCTGCTATCTCTTCTGTACTCGACTGAAGTCTACTGCGTAGGTGGAACGTTTCGGAATAAAGATACCTAACTGTTGCACATGTGTCTTACTTATCAACCTAGATGAAACGTTTCTGTAACTCAGTATCCCCATACAGATGATTTCTAGTGTGGGTGTAATGTCGGGAACTCTTAACGTTTAAAAGAGCATATGTATGCATATAGTAGGGTGCCTGTGTCATACACCAAAATTCCCATGGACAGTGCTCATGAAGCAGTATGAAGCCAGACTTTTCATCAAGGAGAATGATTTACAAAGGCGGAAGTGTTTGGAGGCAGCGTTGATTGCTACGTTCTATAAAGTCGTTCAGAACACTGGTGGCTTTAACTTGTCCAGGATCTCGGCTAATTTAATATTACCCCCTGTCAAAACAAAGCGATCATTTGACCTCAGTTAGTTGGTAACTTGTCTCTCCAGGCTCTTCGTGTTCTGTACCTGATCTTGTCCCGTCCGTATACCAGTATCCTATGTTTTCCTCAGTCTCTGTATTGGAGTGATAAAGCTCCTGGTGAGCGAAACATTTTCATAATAAATGTTTTGGTGCCGCACTTGTCTTACTCGCATATTTATTGGTATTTGATACCATCTTTGACTAGTAATAAGTATTCTGAGACACTAGGGAGTAATAAATTATCCAAAACACTTATAATTGAATAATAAAATATTCAGAGACACTTAGAATAGAGTAATATATTATTCAGCGACACTTAGAGGGAATTAATCAATATTATAAGAGAAAAATTATAGGATATTGGTTTACAGAGAAAAGGAGGCCGGCTTAGCGGTCTCGTGTGTGTTTACAATAGTGAGCCCCAATCTAAACCCCTTAGCCGACATGTGACTCCTCCCTTGTATTAATAATAACAATAGAAATAATAATTATTATTATTTGATAAATGAACAAATCTACAACGTTTAGGATATTTTATTGCAGATTACATTTTGCTTACCAGAAGTTTTGTTAAGACTTAGTACATATAAGAGTCCATGCAGTGTACATAAGACACACTGTGTAATGGACAAGGTAAGTACAAGTGCGGGACTCCAGCGTCAGGGTAACAACAAAAATCTTAACATTAACGTTGTACAGGAAGAGTAGCAAGGAATAAAAGATGGCGATTCATTAAAAAACAGTTATTGGGTCATAGCTGTGTTGTGGAGCCTCGGGATAATTCTTCATAACACTACACAAATGATAAAGCTGCCGCTGTTTTGGTAATTATACTGGAAACTGCGATGGGGGCGGCTTCTCAGCACGTCCTCCTGCCTAGATATGCTTATTTGATGACTAATCTCGTGCTTTTCCATGAGATAACCGTGAGAATTGCACTGATTCACACATGCATTGTTGTGGTTTTCGGTTTTGCGCCGTATTTGTGTTTCCTCTAATCCGTGTTTATAAATTCCTCGCAGTTTCACCCATGTATATATTCCAGGTATACACTTGGAAGTCTTGGTTCTAGTTCAGACTTTGATGGTGGTGGTATTTGCTAGAGCGGCTCTCATGTTGCAAGACGTGAGTGCCTTGGTGATGGCCTCAGCTACACTGTTATTAGGGAATATGATAATTGTTGTACGGGTGGTGTCAGCTCAAGGTGTATTGATTGTGTACACAGCTCTGCAGTTTCAGAAAATATAAAGAAAACTAAGTTTCAGTAGAGAGATGCCTGTGTGCAGTGAAGACCTGCTGGTGATACTGAAGTGTTAAGGTTGTCTTGTCTGAGGGCTGAGCAGCTGTTCCTTCAGGTGAAACAATAGCTGGAAGAAGCTACGAAGGAGATACAGCTTCTTAGAGGGCAAGAAGAATCACCTCCGGAACAAAGAAGAGCTACCAACGATACCAGCTGTAACTAATGGAAATTGGCCAGCAAATAAGGATTACAACTGACAAGGAAGAATGTCGAAGAATCCCGTTGTCCAGAATAAAACACCTTCCCTGTGTAGACTCAAGAAATAGTAATAACACGACTGTAAACAAACCACGGAACGGGTGGGGTTAGAACCCATGGCGAGTGAGTCCTAAAACTCCAGGTCAGAGCGTAAGCCACAGTTTGAACCGCTCTCCATAGGTTCAAACTGCACCCGAACCCTGGCTTCCCTGTGTTGCTGGATGCATGTGGTTCAGCCATCAGGGACACAAGGAAAGCTGATATTCTTCCAGAGTAAATTGGATGGACAACTATATTCTGCTAAGCTTATCCCGTAGATCCCCTGCTGTCCTGTCCTCCTGGGGGCGACGATAAGAATGTCGTCGACATGACGTAACCATGTTACGTTACTGGAGATAACGCTAACAAAGCTTTCAGCCTCCATATGTTCCAGGAAGAAATTATCTTTGCACCCCACCTGTACATTATATGTCCTCACTATCCATTTGTGTACACTAACACATAACAAAGCTACCGGTGAGCGAAACGTAGCCTGCAGTAAAAGGCAGATAACTTCCATTCCTTCGATCAAGAACCCTTCATGAGGATTAAGGCAGACACTTGAAGGGCAGAATGTATTATCAAGAAAATAAATATTTTTTAACATAACTTTCCGTCAAGCATTTGGTGGAAAAAATGGAGGTGAGTTTCAGTTTACTAATTCATAATCCTGACCAACATAAATGCTTGCCAATTGTCAAGATTTAAATGTTATATATAAAAATATGAGCATCGCATGGTTGCAGGGACCACTATTGTGTTTCTAGCTCTTCTCAAATTATTATTATTATTATTATTATTATTATTATTATTATTATTATTATTATTATTATTATTATGAATTCATGATTCGATTAAGGGCGAAAGTATTATCAAAAAAATTTTTCATAATCCGTCGATTTGTGATGGGATTATTATTTCATTATTGAATAATCGCATATTCAATTTAATATTATATATATATCTATTTCCACTATTATTTTATTTTATTATTATTATTATTATTATTATTATTATTATTATTATTATTATCATTATTATTATTATTATTATTATTATTGTCCAGATATTACACGCGAGTTATCAACTTCCTCACACTCCGCCCGGTGTGTGTGTGTTTATTCACTTGTATGTGATTGCAGGGGTAGATTCACAGCTCTTGGTCCCGACTCTTCGCTTGTCTCTACTAGGTCACTTTCTCCCCGCTCCAAGAGCATTATCATACCTGTACTTAAAGCTATGTATGGATTCTGCCTCCACTACTACAGTCTCCAGATTGTTCCACTTCCTTTGTGTGTGTGTGTGTGTGTGTGCACTTTTAAGATAGTAGGATATATGTATAAACGCTGGGTGACAAGAGGGTGGTTGGATGGCACCAGTGTGCCAAGTGCCGCAGCTGAAGAGTGGCCTTTCAGTTTAGACCTTCATCAGAAGCCAGGTCATTCAATAACCTAGCTAGGGGTTAGCTAGGAATTAAGAGAATTAGGTGGAAACAGGTGCCACGTTCTTTTTTTCAATCCCTAGCTAATCCCTGGCTAATTAATTGAATGACCTAGTTTCTGATGACGGTTAATACGGAAACACCTCAGGCTCCTGTTTCTAACCCACAGTAGAGTATTGCATATAATATATATATATATATATATATATATATATATATATATATATATATATTTATATATATATACACAATATAGTATTAGTAGAGTATAATGAAAACAAGGGTGATGATATGGAAACCACGTGACACACACTCCCACATTACCAATTATAACACACGTGTTTTTAATATTCAAATAACTCTGGCAATTTGCATCTAGATTTTTATTTGTTTGAAGGCTGGCGCTCCAAAATCAGAAAAAGTTTATTGCTCAATAACAAACACGTGAAATAAAATAAAGAGTAAATTTGCGGTGGGAAAAAAATGTATTAAAGCCTATGTACTATTTGATGGGTTTTTTGGTATATTAATCCCCCCCGGGAGGAACACAGGTATTTAATTATACCGCCGATACACCGGGAACATTGTCAATGATCAGTAACTTTAATGGGGGAAAATTATGTAGATAAATGAATGCATAAACATTCATAATTCAACAAATAGTGAATGTAAATGTGAATGTACTGATGGCTGTTTTAAGATGAGAAGTTACAAGTGACTCGTTGCTCCATGAAGGATTGCCGCTCACAAGCGAAAGGAGCCAGGTTCAATACCCGGGGGGGGGGGAGAAACGAGAACATTTTACACAAATACCCCTCACATAGGAGGAGGAGCCTACGACGACGTTTCGGTCCGACTTGGACCATTTATAAAGTCAGTGTGTAAATGATCCAAGTCTGAGCGAAACGTCGTGGTAAGCTGCTCTCTCCTATGTGCGGGTTATTTGTGTGTTGTTCCAGTCACGGTATTATGCCTTGTTGTTCTGTGATGCAGCATCTTACTATGGTAATATTTAGCTCTCCAGGAACTTTGTCTAGGTACCTGGGCTGTTTGCTGGCTGTTGTGGGTCGCATCCTGGGGAACAAGCCCCTTTCCCCCCACACACTGCTTGAGTTTGTTGGGTTAGCAACCCTGGGTTAGCAACCCTGGGTTAGCAACCCTGGGTTAGCAACCCTCTGTGCTTATTAACTCGCATAAAATTTATCGGTGCAGAATGAAAGTTTGTTAAAATGTTTATTGATCGTTGAACTATATAGTCCTGGTTAAATTATTAATTTTTGGGGAGGGGAAGGAAAGTTTCAGCGCGATCGAATGAGTTGGGAATCATGTCGGATTTTGTGGTTGCAGGGAAGGTCAAAGTCACGTCACGTCACTGTCATGGACTCGAAGGTACGTGTACTTTGGTGGGTCAGGTGAGGCCAGTTGACCTCCTCGTGGAGTCTTCTCTTGTGGCAACCATGATGGTGGTTGCCTCTGAGTTGTATTTACCTAGTTATACTCACCTAGTTGTATTTACCTAGTTATACTCACCTAGTTGTATTTACCTAGTTGTATTCACTTATACTCACCTATTTGTATTCATCTAATATTCATTAATTATACTTGCCTAGTTGTATTCATCTAGTATTCATTAGTTATACTTGCCTAGTTGTATTCATCTAGTATTCATTAGTTATACTTGCCTAGTTGTATTCATCTAGTATTCACTTAATTGTATTCCCTTATATGTATTCGCTCAGTTGTATTCACCTTGTTATATACACCTAGTTCTACTCGTCTAGTTGAATTCATCTAGTTGTACTCACCTCTTGTACACATCTAGTTGTACTTACCTAGCTGGCTTGATATGATTGTTTTTGGCTAGATTATTAATAGTTCACGTCAGCTCACGTCGAACTAGGTGGGGCACCAGTCATTTGTGTGTGTGTGTGTGTGTACTCGCCTAGTTGTGGTTGCAGGGGTCGAGTCATAGCTCCTAGCCCCGCTTCACTGGCCGCTACTGGGTCACTCTCCCCGCGCCATGAGCTTTATCATACCTCTTCTTAAAGCTATGAATGGATCCTGCCTCCACTACATCGCTTCCCAAACTATTCCACTTCCTGACCACTCTGTGACTGAAGAAATACTTCCTAACATCCCTGTGATTCATCTGAGTCTTCAACCTCCAACTGTGTCCCCCTTGTTGTTGTGTCCCATCTCTGGAACATTCTGTCTCTGTCCACCTTGTCAATTCCTCTCAGTATTTTATATGTCGTTATCATGTCCCCCCTATCTCTCCTGTCCTCCAGTGTCGTCAGGTCGATTTCCCTTAACCTCTCCTCGTAGGACATACCCTTTAGCTCCGGGACTAGTCTTGTTGCAAACCTTTGCACTTTCTCTAGTTTCTTTACATGCTTGGCTAGGTGTGGGTTTCAAACTGGTGCTGCATACTCCAGTATGGGCCTAACGTACACAGTGTACAGGGTCCTGAACGATTCCTTATTAAGATGTCGGAATGCCTTTCTTAGGTTTGCTAGGCGCCCGTATGCTGCAGCAGTTATTTGGTTGATGTGCGCCTCAGGAGATGTGTCTGGTGTTATACTCACCCCAAGATTTTTTTCCTTCCTTGAGGTTTGTAGTCTCTGGCCCCCTAGACTGTACTTCGTCTGCTGTCTTCTTTGCCCTTCCCCAATCTTCATGACTTTGCACTTGGTGGGGTTGAACTCCAGGAGCCAATTTCTGGAACAGGCTTGCAGCCTGTGTGTGTGTGTGTGTGCGTGTGTGTGTGTGTGTGTGTGTGTGTGTGTGTGTTGTGTGTGTGTGTGTGTGTGTGTGTGTGTGTGTGTGTGTGTGTGTGTGTGTGCCTCTTCCCTCCCCTCCCACTCTTTCCCTCTATCTGTCTCTCTCTCTCTCGCTCCATAACTGGCCGACTCCAGTTTACAATAAGCGATAAGAGTTAATTAGCGAGGGCTGAGTGGGCCATGTTCTGCCATATGTGTTACTGATGACTTGATCCTTCCTCTTGTACCTTCCCCAACCCCCCATCCCTCCCTTCATCCTCTCTCTCTCTCTCTCTCTCTCTCTCTCTCTCTCTCTCTCTCTCTCTCTCTCTCTCTCATGCATGGTTGAGTGTATGGTAATTATTAGGAGAGATCTGGATAGGTTAGCACAGTGGAGGAGGAAGATTAAGCTTCAGTGTTGAGTACACACACAACCCGCACATATAAAAGAGAGGAGCTTACGACGACGTTTCGGCCCGACTTGAACCATTTACAAAATGTGACTTTGTAAATAGTCCAAGTCGGGCCAAACGTCGTCTAAGCTCCTCTCTTTTATATGTGCGGGTTGTGTGTGTATTGTTCCAGTCACGGTATTGTGCCTTTTTTGTTATTCAGTGTTGAGCACTGTGAAGCAGTGTTGTTTAGACGGTGCTCACGAGCAACGATCTTATGTACTCGTATTGTAAACAATATGTACGAGCAACAAAGGTGACACCCTGGTGCGGTTTATAACTGCAAACATCCAGTGCAACTCACCAGAGAAAATATTGATTGTAACACTTGTTTGACTGTTTAACAACGCACTCGTTTGACTGTTTAACAACGCACTCGTTTGACTGTTTAATAACACACTTCTTTGATTGTTTAATAACGCACTTGTTTGGCTGCTCCTTGGATATGCTGACCAGTATTCGTTGCAAATCACATAAAGGACAAAGAAAGAAGAGGGTAAAGAAGGGCAGCTAAGGTCATGTCATCACTAAAAATCAAACTGGACGTGTTTTCAATTAGGAACAGAGACTTCGAACCACTGCTTGAAGTATAGAGTCAGTAACCTAAAACAGTGAAATGAAACGCAGAGGAAAGAGTTGCAACACAAATGTAGATTTATTTTGGCAGATTTTAAGATCAATGAATGGAGTACCCACTCAAGCTACAAGTGTAAAAACAACACAGTCATTTAAGAACCTGCTGGACAAACACACATACAGGCCTGGTTATGGACGACCGACTCCTGACGTTAGTTCAGGAATTGCTTCAAGAGGAACAGTTGACAGTGAAAGCACTCAGTGCATAACAGTAGTAAAGTAGTGATAGTGGTGATAGTTCTAGCAGTCGAACTTAAACTCTCAGCTATCTACACAGAAACAGAAGTAAATAACTTGTAGTTAATTAATCTCGTCGCTATGTGGACTGTCTTTTCCGTGTTCTCTCTCTCTCTCTCTCTCTCTCTCTTCTCTCTCTCTCTCTCTCTCTCTCTCTCTCTCTCTCTCTCTCTCTCTCTCTCTCTCTCTCTCTCTCTCTCTCTCTCTCACACACACCCACACACCCACCAGTAATCATCACTCCCTTACCACCAACACGCACACACTTCACCCTGACCTTCACCTTCCCTTCATCTCTCCCTGACACCAGTAATCGTCGCTACCTACGGTGCCTCTTATCTACCTTAGTAAGGGTACGAATAATAAAGCAATAATTCAAAATATAAATGAAAATCAAAGAAAAAGAAACTAACATTCATTGAAATACTAAACAAGGCGGTAATAATTTTACCATATACGCCTAATTCTGACTCCTTACCTTACTTTAAATTTGATGTATTATACTGTGTTAATATTAAAAGTAACTTATTGTTATTTCTAAGATGGCAGGCAGGTGGAGGTAACAGAACTTACTACACCTCTGCACCACCTGCCAAAAAAATATATCTTTAAGTGTATAACAGTGCTTTGAGTGTGACACTTCGTATTTTACTTCATGACCCAAGTGACCTGGGTCACACACTCAAATATACAGCCAAACATAGTTCAGATGAGTAGAACATGAATGCTAGTGAACTCCTCATTGTTGAAAAGAGAAAACAATTGTGAAAAATACTGAGATACAACATGAGAAAGGACTTAATTTTAAACGAGTTCTTGCTAATTGACCAATTTTACCTATTCGGCACGACACACACACACACACACACACACACACACACACTCACACTATCGAAACAGGGCAACTACCTGAGGTATGGAAGACAGCAAATGTAGTTCCAATTTTTAAAAAAGGAGACAGACATGAAGCACTAAACTACAGACCAGTGTCACTGACATGTATAGTATGCAAGGTCATGGAGAAGATAGTCAGGAGAAGAGTGGTGGAGCACCTAGAAAGGAATGAGCTTATCAACGACGGCCAACACGGTTTCAGGGACGGGAAATCCTGTGTCACAAACCTACTGGAGTTCTACGACAGGGTGACAGCAGTAAGACAAGAGAGAGAGGGGTGGGTAGATTGCATATTCCTGGACTGTAAGAAGGCGTTTGACACAGTTCCACACAAGATATCAGTGCAGAAGCTGGAGGACAATGCACTACAGGGAAGGCACTACAATGGATCAGGGAATACTTGTCAGGAAGACAGCAGCGAGTCATGGTTCGTGGCGAGGTGTCAGAGTGGGCGCCGGTGACGAGTAGGAGTTCCACAGGGGTCAGGCCTAGGACCGGTGCTGTTTCTGGTATTTGTGAACGACATGACGGAAGGAATAGACTCCGAAGTGTCCCTGTTTGCAGATGATGTGAAGTTGATGAGAAGAATTCAATCGGACGAGGACCAGGCAGAACTACAAAGGGATCTAGACAGGCTGCAAGCCTGGTCCAGAAATTGGCTCCTGGAGTTCAACCCCACCAAGTGCAAAGTCATGAAGACTGGGGAAGGGCAAAGAAGACCGCAGACGGAGTACAGTCTAAGAGGCCATAGACTACAAACCTCAGTCAAGGAAAAAGATCTTGGGGTGAGTATAACACCAGGCACATCTCCTGAGGCGCACATCAACCAAATAACTGCTGCAGCATACGGGCGCCTAGCAAACCTAAGAACAGCATTCCGACATCTTAATAAAGAATCGTTCAGGACCCTGTACACTGTGTACGTTAGGCCCATACTGGAGTATGCAGCACTAGTTTGGAACCCACATCTAGCCAAACACGTAAATAAGCTAGAGAAAGTGCAAAGGTTTGCAACAAGACTAGTCCCGGAGCTAAGGGGTATGTCCTACGAGGAGAGGTTAAGGGAAATCGACCTGACTACACTGGAGGACAGGAGAGATAGGGGGGACATGATAACGACATATAAGATACTGAGAGGAATCGACAAGGTGGACAGAGACAATGTTCCAGAGATGGGACACAGCAACAAGGGGACACAGTTGGAAGTTGAAGACTCAGATGAATCACAGGGATGTTAGGAAGTATTTCTTCAGTCACAGAGTGGTCGGGAAGTGGAATAGCTTGGGAAGCGATGTAGTGGAGGCAGGTTCCATACATAGCTTTAAGAAGAGGTATGATAAAGCTCATGGCGAAGGGAGAGTGACCCAGTAGCGGCCAGTGAAGAGGCGGGGCCAGGAGCTATGACTCGACCCCTGCAACCACAACTAGGTGAGTACAAGTAGGTGAGTACACACACACACACACACACACACACACACACACACACACACACACACACACACACACACACACACAAATATAAATATATATATATATATATATATATATATATATATGTGTGTGTGTGTGTGTGTGTGGTATTTATATATATATTCTCTACTGTTGGTTTAATATCAGTAATAAATCTACACAGACAATACCAGTGTAGAAAATGTTACTGTTTATATAATGCAACGTGTATGATTTATTTACGTAAATATTGTCCAGGAAAAAAATGTTTTAACTTGGCTTACATTGTTCATGGTAACTTAACATAATAAATTATATTTGTAGCTAAACAGCGTATGCTAGTTACATTATGTTACCTTAGAATACATCACACCCACATCACCTCTCCCACACACCAGCAGTCATCACCCCACCACCACACACCAGCAATCATCTCCCACACCGCCCCACACCAGCAATCATCTCCCACACCACCCCACACCAGCAATCATCTCCCCACCACCCCACACCAGCAATCATCTCCCACACCGCCCCACACCAGCAATCATCTCCCACACCACCCCATACCAGCAATCATCTCCACCACCACACCAGCTATCAGTCTCACACACTTCACACTAGCAATCATCATCCACCACCCACACCACATCATCTCCACACACCCAACCAGCAGTCATCACCACACCGCCCCACACCAGCAATCATCTCCCACACCACCCCACACCAGCAATCATCTCCCACACCACCCCACACCAGCAATCATCTCCCACACCACCCCACACCAGCAATCATCTCCCACACCACCCCACACCAGCAATCATCTCCCACACCACCCCACACCAGCAATCATCTCCACCCACCCCACACCAGCAATCATCTCCACACCACCACACACCAGCAATCATCTCACACCCCCACACAGAATCATTCCACACACCCACACCAGCAATCATCCCACACCACCCCACACCAGCAATCATCTACCCACACCACCCCACACCAGCAATCATCTCCCACCCACCCCACACCAGCAATCATCTCCCACACCACCCCACACCAGCAATCATCTCCCACACCACCCCACACCAGCAATCATCTCCCACACCACCCCATACCAGCAATCATCTCCCACACCACCCCACACCAGCAATCATCTCCCACACCACCCCACACCAGCAATCATCTCCCACACCACCCCACACCAGCAATCATCTCCCACACCACCCCACACCAGCAATCATCTCCACACCACCCCAACCAGCAATCATCTCCCACACCACCACACCAGCAATCATCTCCCACACCACCCCACACCAGCAATCATCTCCACACCACCCACACCAGCAAGTCATCACCACACCCCACACCAGCAATCATCTCACCCACACCACCACACCAGCAATCATCACCCACACCACCCCACACCAGCAAGTCATCACCACACCACCACACACACCAGCAGTCATCACCCACACCACCCACACCAGCAATCATCTCCACACCACCCCACACCAGCAATCATCTCCCACACCACCCCACACCAGCAATCATCTCCCACACCACCCCACACCAGCAATCATCTCCCACACCACCCCACACCAGCAATCATCTCCGACCCCACACCAGAAGTCATCACGCACACTTCAACACACCAGCAATCATCACCCACACCACCACACACACCAGCAGTCATCACCCACACCACCCCACACCAGCAGTCATCACCCACACCACCCCACACCAGCAGTCGTCACCCACACCACCCCACACCAGCAGTCATCACCCACACCAGCAATCATCACCCATACCATCCCACACCAGCAGTCATCACCCACACTTCCCCACACCAGTAATTATCACCCACACCACCACACTCCCTCACACCAGCAATCATCACCCACCATCACCACACCATCAATTATCACCCACCATCACAACACCATCAATCATCACCAACCACCACCACACCATAAATCATCACCCACCACCACCACACCAATCATCACCCACCATCACCACACCAGCAATCATCACCACCACAACAGCAATCATTACCCCTCTACCACCACCACAACAGCAATCATTACCCCCCATACCAATACCACAACAGCAATCATTACTCCTCTACCACCACCACACCAGCAATCATCACCCTCCTACCACCACCACCACACCAGCAGTCATCACCCCTACCACCACCACACCAGCAATCATCACCCCGTACCACCACCACACCAGCAATCATCACCCCCCTACCACCACAACAACAGCAACCACCACCCTCCTACCACCACCACACCAGCAGTCATCAAACCTACCACCACACCAATCATCACCCCTACCACCACCACACCAACAATCATCACCCCCTACCACCACCACACCAACAATCATCACCCCTTACCACCACCACCACCACCACACCAGCAATCATCACCCCTACTACCACCACACCAGCAATCACCCCACCACCACCACCACCTTACTCCCCCCCCTGCCTCATCTCCCACATTATCATTACTCTTCCCTTCATCACTGTTATTACAGATTCAACTAATCTTGCCAAGACTCCCAAGGGAGGAGGGAGATATTCAGTGTTCCTGCTCTCCTCCTCCCTCCCTTCCTGCCTTCCTTTCTCCACCCCTCCACTTCTTCACTCCTTCCTTCCCTTCCTCTTCCACCCCTCCACTCCCTCACTTCTTCCCTCTCTCCTACCTCCACTCCTTCACTGTTTCCCCTCTCTTCCTACTTTAATCCACATTTTCCCTTCACCCACCTCCACTTCCTCTTCCCCCCCACTTCCTCTTTCCTCCCACTTCCTCTTCCTCCCACTTCCTCTTCCCTCCTCCACTTACCTCCCCCACTTCCCTCTTCCCTCCTCCACTTCCCTCTTCCACTTCCCTCTTCCCTCCCCCACTTCCCTCTTCCCTCCTCCACTTCCCTCTTCCACTTCCCTCTTCCCTCCTCCACCTTAGGTCTTTCTCTTAGAATAACTTAATTGTCTCTTTTTCTAAGTATTTTTTTTTTCTGCGTCAGTGAATATATTGAGCAGTGTGTGTGGAGCAGCCTCCCATACCACCTGATGCATATTATTATTATTATTATTGCTATTATTATTATTATTATTATTATTATTATTATTATTATTGCTATTATCATTATCATTATTATTATTATTATATTATTATTATTATTGCTATTATCATCATTATTGCTATTATCATTATTATAATTATTATTATTATTATTATTATTATTATTATTATTATTACATGGAGAAGCTATAAATCCGCGGGGGATATACACTGCCTGGGCAAATGCAGGCAGTTAGGTTTGATCTGAGGAAAGGATCGGTAGCTTGGATTTTTTTGATCAAAGATCCTTCACCAACATCAAGGCACCCCTTCCTCCCTCCTTCCCTCCTCTCTCCCTCTCTTCCTCCCTCCTTCCCTCCTCTCTCCCTCTCTTCCTCCCTCCCTCCCTCCTCTCTCCCTCCCTCCCTTGAATTGAGAGATACTTTCATAAAAAATACCATTTATCTTCTGCATGGGATTGGCTGGTGGAGACTAGAAGGAGATCACTGTGTGGGCGAAACGTCACTAAATGATCTCATTACCTTGCCTTGTTTCCATCGTGTCTGTACTTTGTAACATTTCTCTCTTTCTCACCTGAGAGATGGTAACTCCCAGGTGATGGTGACACCAGTTGTGCTGGAAGTAAACCTTTGACTCTACCGTAGCTGATCAACCTTTGTTCCAATACTTGACCATATCCTCACTACACTACTCAAGTCTCCCAGCTCACACTCACACTACTCAAGTCTCCCAGCTCACACTGACACTACTCAAGTCTCCCAGCTCACACTCACACTACTCAAGTCTCCCAGCTCACACTGACACTACTCAAGTCTCCCAGCTCACACTGACACTACTCAAGTCTCCCAGCTCACACTGACACTACTCAAGTCTCCCAGCTCAGGCTGACACTACTCAAGTCTCCCAGCTCACACTGACACTACTCAAGTCTCCCAGCTCAGGCTGACACTACTCAAGTCTCCCAGCTCAGGCTGACACTACTTAAGTCTCCCAGCTCACACTGACACTACTCAAGTCTCCCAGCTCAGGCTGACACTACTCAAGTCTCCCAGCTCAGGCTGACACTACTCAAGTCTCCCAGCTCACACTCACACTACTCAAGTCTCCCAGCTCAGACTGACACTACTCAAGTCTCCCAGCTCAGGCTGACACTACTCAAGTCTCCCAGCTCACACTCACACTACTCAAGTCTCCCAGCTCAGGCTAACACTACTCAAGTCTCCCAGCTCAGGCTCACACTACTCAAGTCTCCTAGCTCACACTCACACTACTCAAGTCTCCCAGCTCACACTGACACTACTCAAGTCTCCCAGCTCACACTGACACTACTCAAGTCTCACACTTACACTACTCAAGTCTCCCAGCTCAGGCTGACACTACTCAAGTCTCCCAGCTCAGGCTCACACTACTCAAGTCTCCTAGCTCACACTCACACTACTCAAGTCTCCCAGCTCACACACACTGACACTACTCAAGTCTCCCAGCTCACACTGACACTACTCAAGTCTCCCAGCTCACACTCACACTACTCAAGTCTCCCAGCTCACACTCACACTACTCAAGTCTCCCAGCTCACACTCTCACTACTCAAGTCTCCCAGGTCACACTCACACTACTCAAGTCTCCCAGCTCACACTCACACTACTCAAGTCTCCCAGCTCACACTCACACTACTCAAGTCTCCCAGCTCACACTCTCACTACTCAAGTCTCCCAGCTCACACTCACACTACTCAAGTCTCCCAGCTCACACTCACACTACTCAAGTCTCCCAGCTCAGGATCACACTACTCAGGTCTCCCAGCTCACACTCACACTACTCAAGTCTCCCAGCTCACACTCACACTACTCAAGTCTCCCAGCCCACACTCACACTACTCAAGTCTCCCAGCTCACACTCTCACTACTCAAGTCTCCCAGCTCACACTCACACTACTCAAGTCTCCCAGCTCACACTCACACTACTCAAGTCTCCCAGCTCACACCCACACTACTCAAGTCTCCCAGCTCACACTCACACTACTCAAGTCTCCCAGCTCACACTCACACTACTCAAGTCTCCCATCTCACACTCACACTACTCAAGTCTCCCAGCTCACACTCACACTACTCAAGTCTCCCAGCTCACACTCACACTACTCAAGTCTCCCAGCTCACACTCACACTATTCAAGTCTCCCAGCTCACACTCACACTACTCAAGTCTCCCAGCTCACACTCACACTACTCAAGTCTCCCAGCTCACACTCACACTACTCAAGTCTCCCAGCTCAGGCTGACACTACTCAAGTCTCCCAGCTCAGACTGACACTACTCAAGTCCCCCAGCTCAGACTGACACTACTCAAGTCTCCCAGCTCAGACTGACACTACTCAAGTCTCCCAGCTCAGACTGACACTACTCAAGTCTCCCAGCTCAGGCTGACACTACTCAAGTCTCCCAGCTCAGACTGACACTACTCAAGTCTCCCAGCTCAGACTGACACTACTCAAGTCTCCCAGCTCAGGCTGACACTACTCAAGTCTCCCAGCTCAGGCTGACACTACTCAAGTCTCCCAGCTCAGGCTGACACTACTCAAGTCTCCCAGCTCAGGCTGACACTACTCAAGTCTCCCAGCTCAGGCTGACACTACTCAAGTCTCCCAGCTCAGACTGACACTACTCAAGTCTCCCAGCTCAGGCTGACACTACTCAAGTCTCCCAGCTCAGACTGACACTACTCAAGTCTCCCAGCTCAGACTGACACTACTCAAGTCTCCCAGCTCAGGCTGACACTACTCAAGTCTCCCAGCTCAGGCTGACACTACTCAAGTCTCCCAGCTCAGGCTGACACTACTCAAGTCTCCCAGCTCAGGCTGACACTACTCAAGTCTCCCAGCTCAGGCTGACATGTTTCAGCAGTGTGACACATCCTGCATGATGGAATACGACTGGGCAACACATGTACCTCTCGTTCCCACTGTAACTCATAGTTATGTAGCAGCACACTGCCGATATAACCAATTTTTCTAAAGAAAACAATGAAGGGATAGGAGAGACTCGAGGGAGTGAAGGAAGAAGCAAGGAACCGCATCACTAAGGAATATATCGTTCAAAGAGACACGCGAACTATTCAACCTGAGCAATATACTGACTATACATCCATCGCAAAACATCGCTACTTATACTCGTATCAGAGGACACTTACACAACCTTGGGCACTGAGACTGTTCCTCCGATAGCTACTACATCAGGTAGTAGGTCCTCCGCAGGGGATGCTTTGTCGGAAAGCGAGTACTTGAAACTAAGTCATGCCTTCTCTTGTTGATGTCACCGGCTGTCTGCAGAAATAACTCTCTGTTGCTGCTATAGTGTTGCTTGTTGTACCTTGTGTTCCAGATGATGACAGTGTTGTGGTACTCAACACATTCATGCCTTCAACATACTCAACACATTTATGTCTTCAGCATACTCAACACATTCAT